>PVJC01000316.1:0-46705 GCA_004026665.1 Murina feae
ATTGTCTCTTAAAAAGAGTCTTTGATATGTGTAGGATCCTATCTCAACAAAATGCAGAGGATAAAAATCAAGGAAAAGCATGGTTACTGCTGTCTGTTCATTTATTCATGGCCCACTAGGGTAATGAATTGCAGGATTATCAGAATTTTAGGATCCAAATCCTCTCCCCTACAATGCTTGACTCTATTATACAGTATCATTTAGGGATTTAGAGACCAGGTGGTCTCCTAGCCTGTGTTTAAATATCTCCTAAGATACAGCGCATTACATCTTTGGACATCTCTGATTTTTGTATAAAAATCATTCTATCTTCCACATTATAAGCTCTTTATATAGTTAAAAGTAACTCTCATGTTGGAATTAGTCACAGTTACTGCCCTCAGATAACTTACCATCTTATATCCAGATCTGTCCCAGTCTTCCTCCTTCTAGTTTCCTCCTTCCTTTTTTAGCGTTCCTTGCTTTATCAGCTCTTTCTCTTTCTGGCTCTATTGCTTGTAGGTTGCTTCCCTGTGGTTTATTTAGCTTTATGTCCATACCCATTGACTTGTCCTCTGTCAAAGAACATTTTGAAATTCCTGTAAATCCCAGCTCCTCATAGATAACACAGACACCTGGGATTTATTTTTTTAGGTCAAAGAGTGGGGCTGGGATAGCTTTGGAAGCTTCTTGTAGCCTAGAATGTGTTGGCAAGATAGTATCACTATTATATTCTGAGTTTGCTCGCTTCTCTGACAGCCTGACTAACGTTTACATATTTAACACCCCAAGGGATCTGATTTATACCAATGCGATCTAATAAAATTATGGAAACTTACTTGCTGTTTCACATTCTGATTAAGATTTAGATCTCCATCAGAAGACGACATTAAAACTTTGAAATGTTGTTAATCTGTACCTTTTAGTTTGTGCCTGTATTCTCAAAACTGAGATTCTCAAAGGTGAGAGACCTTGTTTTGTTCATCTCTGTTTGCCAGTCTATCACCTCTGTATCAGATATATAACAAATAACTGATAATTGTTCAATTGAATAATGATTAGTCACAAATGGTAATGGATCAACTCTAAGTTTTCACTTAGACTCTCTTATATTGGGACACAAATGTGAGCCAAATTCTTCACCATATGTCCAGTCTGTACATGCAGGTAGCCCAGAAACCCATATACAACCTAGAAGCCACTGTCTCTTGTTAATTCTGTAGTATGGCCCCTGGTTTATTCAAAGAATCTACATATACCTTTGTGATAGGTGTTAGTCTCTCTAGTAAATGTCTTGCAATTTGGTTCAATGAAAAGTTCTTATCCTTTTACCACAGGTAATAATCAACTATTTTCACTATAGAACATATTATCAAGACTGGGGTGTGTTTCTGTATGTATAAATTCATCTTGGATTGTGATATCAACAAGGAACCTCATTATTTGACAATTTGTATTTATCAAAAAATGCATTACAGAGAGCAGTTGATACATCTGTGTCTTCCATGTTATAAAAACATGAAATATATCAAACTCTTGTGATACCAAGAGTTTTAGATATATCACATAGACCAGGGGTTGGCAAACTTTTTCTGTAAAGCACCAAATAAAAAATATTTTTAGGCTTTACAGCCCACATAGTCTTTGTCAAAATTTTGCCATTGGAAAGTGAAAGCAGCATACATAGTAAGTAAACAAATGAATGTGTTCTAATCAGACTTTAATTATATAGACACTGAAATTTGAATTTCATAACATTTTTATGTGTCATTAAATACTATTCTATTTTTCCCCATCATTTAAAAATAGAAAACCATTCTTAGGTCATAACCATGCAGAAACCAGGAGAGGGCTGGATTTGGCCTGCTGGCTTTAGTTTGCTGACCTCTGGCATAGGTCTAGAGAACCAGAGATTGATTAATTACATTTTCTGCCCTTGTACTGTTTTAAAGAGCTGTAGTTGTAATCTTGTCTTGGTTCCTTATAGAGGTATTTTTTATCTTGTTTATGATTAGAAATGGAAAACAAAAGACAAGGTATTTGTTTCTGTTTATCTGGCAGAGTACACCCGAACAATAATCTAAAACATCTGTAACCACCACATCATGCCTGCCTTTGTCAGTTTTCCAAATTTTTGTTCCCTGTTAACATATTGCCTTTATAACATATTCAGTGATGAGTCCAGCTAACTCCTTAGGTGTTTTCGTTTGTTTGGTTTTTTGTTTTTTAAGGGTCAACCTCCATTTTCCCCTAAGGAATAAACAATTCCCAAATTCACCTTCTCTTTAGCCAAGTTTCAGACATTATCTAAAAAGCACGGTAAAGAAAGTGAAATTATTTACAGTCTCAACTTTTGCTACACCTTAGTGATATAAGCAGTTGGGGATCTACGAAAACATTCTAGAAGGGTTCTTCTTTCAAAATAAAGAGATTTCTCTGACAGGAATGCCTCCATTCAGAACCTAATTATTTACCACTATTTACCAGTAAGCACTATTTACCAGTAAGTCAGAATAAAGTGAAGTTATATTCTTTCTTAAGTGTCTTTGCTTCCAAATTGGCGTGGTTGTGTTCTGAAGGATTCCTTGATCTGTAATTAGCTTTGCGAGGTCCTTTCTGATAAACCCCTAAACATGTTCTGTTTGGTTTCTTGGTCCAAGATTCTTGAGCTCCAATACTCAGTTGAATAAATTGTTTATCCATTTAGCAGTTCAACAATATATGTAAGCCTAAAGAAATCTGCTAAGAACTTCTCTTTTGGAACAATTTCTCTGATATTTTTCTCACATTATTTGCTCTGTTAATATGTAAATTTATCATGAATAAATCTTGTTGCAAATCTGATTCTGGTTAATACTAGTCACTAAGGGAAATGGGAGCCAGTGATGCTATACTCAGACAGACCTACTACCAAAGAAAAAAGAAAAAGGAACCTCTGCTTCAGTGGATCCGCAAGAGATATTGTCAGCCAGTCTTTCCAGAAAAGTCCTCCTGTTTCACATATTTTTACTCTTGTCTGTGACCCAGTAATTACCTTTTGCTCACTCCTGAAAAAGAGATAACCTATTGACATGTGTTTAGTTCTCAGAATATTTTAAATCAGCTTGGAACTCTTTTGACTTATTTATACCAAGCATTTTAAAACAACTTTTTTTAACCAACTTAATCAGTCACTATAATACATGTAATTGTCACATCTGTTAGAAGCATTTTTAATATGCTGATTGTCTTTCAGATGTTGTTGCATAAAAGCACTCTACAAATTAGTAGTTATTAACCTGCCAGGATTGTCATTCTGATCATCCTGAGGAGTGAAGAGTGGAGTGGGTGTGGATATGTGGGTGTGAGGAGAGCTTGCTCCTGGAAGGTGGAATTAGCACAACGCATTCCACTTGATCCCTTACTTCACCTTGGATAAACCTTATCTCTTATTCTCTCCTCACAGTTCTAGCTTCTATTGTATTATCCAAGCGATTACTTAAAACCAACACTACATTTTGAAGTGGTCTACTAGTATTTACTAGCTCAAAGTAAGTACCATGTGAAGGTCTGATAATAGAAAAATGTTGTAGTGTTCCTCCAAAACCACATTCCTGTTAGAAATTTGTTGAAAGTCGTTTCATTATTACAGGATTTTTCAGGAAGAGAAGGCACAGCTAGTTAGTATCTAATGGTTTTCTGTTGTATTTAGTTCTATGGAATCATGTTATTTTTTAGATATCAAATAGGGGCACAATATTTTTCTTAAATGCTTATTATGGCTTTTTCATTTTTGGAATTGGGACTTCCAAGAAGCCCTGCCAAATATATTTGTGTTCCATACTAAATGAGTTTTTGCTCTGGATATAGCCTCTTTTTTCCATCTTCATCTCTCCACCTCAACCCTTCTAAGTATAATAAAATAAAATGGACCAGCCAAAGGCTCCTGGTCTCCTAGATATGTTTTAATATTTGCTCAATCACTTTGACTTCTGTAGCTCTGTTCAAGCTTGAGAACACTCATTTGATCAGTGGAGTCCTTTGTGGTGAGTGCAGTATCAAGGCAAAATTTTCTATTACCTAATAGTTAAATTTTGCATTAGACTCTGATTTTGAAGCTGTTTGCTTTTATATTCACAAATTCTGGGGATAATCTAATAACAGCATTACTCAGGAAATTATAAAAACTATGCTTGAAAGTTACATCACTGGCAAATTCCTTTTGCAGGCATTTGTGAATGCTGCATTATGGAGTGATTGTCATGTAATAAGCAGTTTTACCAACAGTGATTTAATTGAGGCCTACATCTTCCTAAATAAGCTCCTTTATCCAGATGTAATCTTTATATGCCAGAGAATAGCAATGGACCATGAAAATGACTCAACTTTCATGGAGAAGCTAGTGATCTCTACAAGAATATATTTCTAGCTGGGGACCAATAACATACAAACTTTTTTAAGTGGGGGAGGGTGTAGCCAAGTGATAAAAGTTAGAATGAAGAGAAATGTATTGCATGATAAAGAATGGCACACTAGAGAAGAAACACTAGAGTTTTAAACCATCTTTTGCTGACCACATGGTTACTCTGTTGTTAGTTTATCCCCATCTTGAGTATTTGTGATTCTAATGTCCTTTTTAAACCACCAGTTGGCCTGAGTTTTCCACCAAAAATGTACCCAAACTGTTATTTATGAGGCTTTGGGGGGCAGGGAATAGGGGGTGCTTTCTTTTTTGGTAATTTTTGCTCTCCCTCGTTTTTTTCCTTTTTTGGCTGAAGAATGGGCTACTGCTGCTTGACTTGTCATCTTCATGTGCTGTTTATATATGGCTTTTACAAAAGAAGGCATTACCACATCTGATTTATCTTTTATTGCAAGTGTCTACTTAAAAACATTTGTTTTAACTTGACAAATTTTTAAAAGTCACCAGGTTAATATTTCTAGTGATTATTATACAACCAAAGAAAACACTGTTATTATTAATTTTTCAAAATAGAAATAAGATTACAAATATTGATATGACATAAGTTTTGTTTTAGAGCTTTTCCCCAAGGCATTTAAAGTAAGGTGACCAGACGTCCCGCTTTTGGCGGGACAGTCCCAATTTTTAACAATTTTTCCCACATCTCGCGGCGTTTTTAAAAAGTCCCGATTTTTGGAAAGAGACATATGTATTACTCTTTGTAATATTTTAAGTAATAATAATAATTAAAAAAGGACACTCCCCACCCCCCAGTCAGTGGTGTCCCGCTTTACCAATGTTAAAATCTGGTCACCTTAAATTTTAAAGCCATTCTTCGGTGAGATAAACTTGCCACGTTTTGTTAAAGAAAAGAATGTAGAAACAAAGCACTCGCAATTAACTGATCTTTCAGGACTGGATTGTGCATTTTTAGTTTGCATGTTGCAGAGCATTTGGGGGTATTATTTAAATATATTCTTGATAATTTAAGTGACTGTAATGTTTATTGTTTACTTTAGTTAAGAACCAGGAGCTGCACACTTCTGCTGGGTATCTTCCTTCTGTGCTAAGATAACCTCGATTCCTGCTGGTTCTGTGGGCACTTGGCAGTGCAAAGCATTTCTTACTGGGTTTGCAAAACAAGGGTAATGTGCTCTGTGGGTGTCTGTGTGTCTGTGCACACCCTTCCCCCTCAATCCTACTGCCACCTTCTGCTCACTCCCTTTTTCTTATCAAAACTTACTTTAAAAAATTATACAAATCTTAGCCCTGGCTGGGTGGCTAAGATGGTTGGAGTGTCGTCTTGTACACCAAAAGGTTGTGGGTTCCATTTCTGGTCAGGAACGGATATAATCAGGTTGTGGGTTTAATCCTGTCAGAGTGTGTAGAGGAGGCAAATGTGATGTTTCTTTCTCACATCGATGTTTCTCTCTTTCAAATCAATAAACATATCCTTGGGTGAGGATGGGAAAAAATTATGCAAATCTTATTAAGACGTCTAATGTATCCCCAAGTCCCCTTTTTCTAAGATCCAGAGACACTGATAAAAATTTAATGGATCAGCTTTCCCTGAGGTATTTGCATCTCAACAGGCCACAGAGTCATTGAAAAGACAAGGGAGACATCACAAGGCCAGTCCTGACTCTGTTTACTGATAGAATGGCAAAACAGATTGAAGACAATGTGAAAACCAGTGATAGTTTAATAAAGGTAGTGAATTTAGGGTTCCATTGTGTCAGTGACTACAGAGGTAGTAAGCTCAATTTCAGACCCTTTTTAGACAAAAGTTAGTAAATTTCAGGAAACTCATCTGTGGATAGTAACATAGATATGCTTTGGGCTTAGAAACAGCAATAAATCTATTAAGTTTTAAAATGTAAGTTTTGTGATAAATCAGAAGTGTTCTCCCTATTTTCTTTCTTAACAGAGAGTGTGTATCTCAAAACTATTAAAAAATAGTTACTATTCTTTGTAAGGATCTTGGCTCAGGAATATTTATTAAATATCCTCATAGTGAATCTATTTTAATTCTTATTTTCTATCACAGTTTCTTAAAAATTCTGCCTGGTCATGTTCTCTAAAATACTAGTATAATGAGAACCTGGCTGAGAACTTGCTAAGCCGAAAGGAATTCCAGCTTCAGGTAAATCCATGGGCGTGGCCCACTTCGTGTTCTCAAGAAACACTTCATGTACGGACTAGCTGCCTTTATTGCTCTGGTTCGTGTTTCTTTGAAAAAAATAGTATTTTAAGAAACACAGTACAAAGACAGATAAGCTCAGGGCCATGTGGTGATTGTGGCAATGGTGGAACGTTGGGGGAAAGGCAAACTTTTATCAGAGCTTAGCAGTCATTTTGAGCTCTCTACACAATTAACCCTCCCAAGAGCCAGATCAGGTAGATAGTGATGTTCTTGCTTTATATGATAAAATTGAGTCCCAGAGAGGTTCAGAGACCTGCTCCAGAAAAAGCCTCTTTTAAGTGAGGGAAGTGGAGTTAGACACCGGGTTTTCTATGTTTCAGTCCAGTGACATTCTCTCTTACTCCACAGCTGTCTTAGTCACTTAGTCCGCAAATGAAAATGCTGTGGAAGTTACAGAGAGTGACTTAAGGAGAAGGTTGGAATTTGTGATGCCCTAATGCTTTATAAAAAAAGTATGCATTTAAAATAGTTCTCTAAGATCTAGAAGCCACTAATTAATTGATTTATTAATACTGGACTCCCTTTATCTTGCCTTAAATTCCCCAGGTTGAGTCACACAGAATCTCCCAGAAACTGAAATTGGATCTCTTTCAGTTAGTAGGAACCAGAAGTTGAGAATGAGAAATGAGGCCTTGCCTGTTGTTGAGACAGAAGTTCTCAGGGCTTTTATTAGCCCCTGTGGAGATAATCTGGTTCCAGTGTTAAAATCATTCAATAAAAAGAATTGAATTTTTTAGAAGAAAATAGTAGTTTACTTTTTATTGGGGCTATTTAGATAGATCAATAGTTTACTTTCCTGTTAATTAAACCAAGCCTCAAGCACAAGGTCAGAAGAAAGTTAGCTTGGTATCCAAAAGCAAACAAGCCAAAAATAGTATCATCAAAACAAATGACATTGTGTGACACTAATAATTATTTCTTCCTCATCAAAGAAAGTATTGTCCCTAAGTGTATTTATGTAAATGTGAAACTCTTATTGTTTGAAATATAGGGTTTGAGACCATTAAACTTGGTGTTGGTTCAGTAAGGTAGCCAGGGTATTTATGCAGTTTTGTGAAAGAATTTGTATTTTGGTCTGGTTGGACTCTGAAAGTTCTTTCTGCAATTATCATTTGTGTTTCCTACTTGTCAGTTTAGTCAATTTGATAAAATAAAATGTTACTTTAGCATGTTAATGGCCCTCCCTTAAAGTTTATCTTGTATAATTTCAGCAAGAAAGCCCATATTTATTAATTTATTTATAATGTCAGTTTGAACATACACATATATATGAAGATAAAATTTTCACAGATATTCTAAAGATAGAGCTTTGAAAACATTGAATAGAATATGTGGGAAAGCTTTTTTTAAAATGTAAACAGATAATGATTCCAAGGCCCTCATTAAAAGCTAGCTTTATGATGGATATGATTGTGTTTTCTTCTTTCTTTCAAAATTTTTCTCTCAACTGTCTAATTCTGCTTGTGTTGGACTCAATAACATTGCTAACTGGTTTATTTCAGTGTTTATCCTATATAATAAAAGGCTAATATGAAAATTGTCCCCTCCAGTGGTCATTCGACAGGGAGACTGGGAGTTTGACTGCTCACTATGATGTGTGCTGACCACCAGGGCCGGCATGGAACAGGTGGGCATCGATGGTGTACTATACAACCTCTCGCTGGCTACTTGGGGATGGAGGTGCAGTGAGAATTCGGGGTGTCCATCAAGCTCGCTCTCACTCCCCCTGCTACCCTCCCGTGGGACACCAGGGTTCGCGCACCAGGGAAGCACCCACACAGCCCCTTTTGGGTAAGCCAGGCCAGCAGGAGCCAGTGTTTGAGGCTGGCTGGGAGAAAGCCTGCTACCTGCCCAGCTTCTGTGCAGTGCCGCTGGGCAGCCCAGAGGCCCATGCTGCATCCTGGCCCATGACGTCCAGCTGTGCTCACTGCATCTCCACATGGGGACTCGGGTGCCGTAACTCAGGCAGAGGGGGATGCGCAGGTGCTGCCCAGGGCCCAGGGGTGACTGGGACCTACCCTTCCATGCCAGATGCTCATGCTTTGATCACTGGCCAGGCCTAGGGACCGCACCCGTGCATGAATTTCGTGCACCGGGATTCTAGTAACATTATAATACTGGAAAATGCACAGAAACATAACAAGACACTGTAATTAAGTATAGAGACCAGGTCTGATAAAAGTTTGCCTTTTCCCCAAGATTCCACCATTGCCACAACCACCACTTGGTCCTGAGTTTATTATGTAAACATATTTAACTGCCATCTGTACATATTGTCGGTATCCTCATTTAAGTCTATCCTGGAGATTGGATTACTGCTTTCTCTGATTAACCCCCAAATCACCTAAAAGGTTTCTCTTCTGAAATAACAATGAAACACTGTCTATTGAATTTGGTCAGTTCATTCTAATGTCTTATACTTGATTTTAATAAAACAAGGTGTCAGTGGGAGAGAGACCATTCCGAAGTGAAGAATGATAGTGTTGAGCTATAATATCACTAATCTAGAGTTATTGTTCAGATCAAGTGTGGGGATCTTTAAGATTTTATATTCCTTGTTTCTATCATGAGTTGCCAAAAGAGTAATAATTTTCTTTTAGTGTCTTCACTGCTGCAGAAACAGGTATCTAATAAGAACATTTACTTAAGGATTAAGTCACAGTTACAACCATATTTTTATTCACATTCCTGAGAATATTCTTGCCATCTCTAAATCAGAAACATTAAGCAAAATATAAATTGTTTACCAGACTCTTCGGGTTTTATAGATCACATCATTATGAAACCAGATATAAAAGTTTGCGTAAAGAAAGAATGTAATATTTTTTTTTAATAAGTCAAGCATATTTATTTTAGGAAGGTTAGGAAGTACAGGAAAAAACAACAATAAAGAAAGAAATGAAGTTATTTGCAGTCCTACCACTAGTGATATTTTAGTATAATATACCTTAAGGTCTTTTTCATGTGTATAATTGTACACATAAGAAAATACTTTTAAATGGATGAGAAATGAAACATCACATTATTGAGAGGAGGGTTTGGTCTTTGAAGTTAGCATTTTTGCATTCTTTCCTTATTCCAACATCTAATCATGTCCTGAGATGAAAGTACCTTTCCCAAAATCATATGGCAGTGTTGGCAGTGATACTACTGTTGTTCGCTTCATACTTATCTGCCTCCCCAGGATCTTAATATATACTCTGTTTCCCCAAAAATAAGAGAGTGGCTTATATTAATTTTTGCTCCCAAAGATGCGCTATGTCTTATTTTCAGGGGATGTCTTATTTTTCCATGAGGAAGAATACGGTACACATTTATTGTTGAACAAAAAAAAGGAAATTTATTACCTGTGTGTCCACACAATGTGCCCGACTCCTGCCCAATTGTGAGTCAGCCAGACTCCGTCAGGGCAGAGCGAGCAGCAGGCGGCAGCTTGTCCTGGCGGCGGCGCGGCTCTCTGATGAAAAGAGACCTCGCGCTTCCTGTCTGCTCCAGCTACGCTGCGGCCAGCAGTGAGCTGTGTGGCGGCACCTGCTGCTACAGCCCGGAGTCCAGAGTTACGGTAGCTTCAGGGGGGCCTTATTATCGGGGAGGCCTTATGTTTGGGGAGGCCTTATTATCAGAGAGGTCTTATTTTCAGGGGATGCCTTATATTTCAGCGAGAGGCAAAACTGTAAGTAGGTCTTGTTTTTGGGAGATGTCTTACTTTTGGGGAAACACGGTAGAAACACGGTAGACAATAGCAGGCTCTTGTCTTTCTTTTAACAGAGAAAGGGTTTGTTTTTGTATTGTTACCCAATGGTAAAGTTGATCTTCACTAAGCAGCGACAAATGATCACATATGTAGGGCAGAAATCACTGCATAGGCCTTCCAGAAAAAAACAAACATATGGCTCTTGCTTATGTAGCAAAATTTAGAAAGATTTTCAGGATTTATTTTTATTGTGATGCTAATAGGATAAGATAGTCTTGTAAGCACAACTGCAGTTGTTCTGATAGTTTCTTCAAATATATAAATCCTTTACTTCAAGGAAGGCTTTATATATTCTGTGTGGGGTGTTTTGTTTGTTTTTACTGGAAAAAAGAACACATAAAACTCTGGATTGCATTTAAAGAAATGGCAGCAAAACAACTATAAAACAACCATATACTGCTCTTACTGATATTTGGAATATATCCTGTTCTTTCTGATAACTCTAATAAGGCAAGAAGAGGAATTTATAACTCCCCAAAGTACTAGTACATACATACATGGAGTTTGATAATCCTGAGCTATATCCCTTTGAATAAATAGTTTTCAAGAGAAAGCTTTTAGAGAAAAAAAAAATCCCCTGTCCCTCCACCAAAGAAAATATTGAATTATCATACATAGTGGAAACCCTTGACTTTTTAAAAAATATATATTTTATTGGTTTTTTACAGAGAAGTAAGGAGAGGGATAGAGAGTTAGAAACATCGATGAGAAACATCGATTGGCTGCCTCCTGCACACCCCCTACTGGAGATGTGCCCGCAACCAAGGTACATGCCCTTGACTAGAATCCAACCTGGGACCCCTCAGTCTGCAGGCCATCGCTCTGCCCACTGAGCCAAACCGGTCAGGGCAACCCTTGACTTTTTAAGTAAATTAAGAATTTTCCATCAATAGAGTTACTACTCAATTAAATACTTGTCTAAAATTCTTTCTCATGCCCTAACTGGTTTGGCTCAGTGGATAGAGCGTCGGCCTATGAACTGAAAGGTCCCAGGTTCGATTCCGGTCAAGGGCATGTACCCTGGTTGCAGGCACATCCCCAGTAGGAGGTGTGCAGGAGGCAGCTGATTGATATTTCTCTCTCATCGATGTTTCTAACTCTCTATTCCTCTCTGTAAAAAATCAATAAAATATATTTTTAAAAAAATTCTTCCTCATCATATTCTTGAAACCAACTGGATAGCCTTGTGGTACTTTATACAAGCAGCTGGTCTTTCTATTGTAGCATCTTTCTTCTTGCAGATACCCCATCAGTCCAGATAAACCACATCTGAATTAGCACTTTGAATCACATTAAATCTCAATTTTGTCTGTCATTGTGGATGATTCAGATGCAGTCATATATTCATGTCCCTGAGAAGTTCCCTTCAAAGTTTCCAGGCCACTTTGGTATTTGCAGTTGTTCAGAGTTTTATATAACCCAGTTGTCCTTGCTGATGGTCATAGCCAAAAGCACAACATTGTCAGTTAAAATTTCTCCCTGGTGTTATATTCTAAATTTTGAGTGTTTTATGTCATAGAGATTTTATATCTTCTTTTTGCCTCAATCTTTTCGTCTGGCTTTTCAGCCTTCTCCATTGATTGATTGTTCTTTCTATCTACCTATTTATTTATTAAATTTAACTTGTTTTATTTTTTCCTTGACCATTTATCCTCTCTCTGCTCTCTTCTATCTCTAGCCCCCTTCAACCCCACAATCACCACACTGTTGTCCATGTCCAATGAGTCCTCTCTCTGTTTTTTTCTTTTTTGCTTAATTTTTTTTTGCTTGTTCTATCCGAAGTAGAACGTTGAATGTGACTATGAAAAATGCATGTTAAAGATATTTAGGGAAAAAGAGGACATATATAGTACTTTCAACAATAAAGATTTAAAAATAAGATGTTTAGGTTTTTTGTTTTTTATCTTTGTTTTTACTTGTTTCCAGTTGTCTGTATATTTGCTTTCTGTGCTGTTTTAGTGGTTATAGGATAAAGTGCACTTGTGAAGCAAATGTGGGGCCAACAGATTTCCCAGTTGTATGTGACATGTGGCATTTGAAGGGACTGTACATCACAGTTTGAACAATCACAGTTACCTCCAAACCAGATTTCATGTCTATTGTTTTATGTGCCAAACTCCAAAGTGCATTGGGCTTGAATCTCTGAATGATGTGAACCTATTAGAGGACTGTTTTGATGGTCACAGATTGTAGTGGCTGAAAACACTCCTAAGCTGATTACCTTGTTAAAAAATGAAAGTTTTAGCCCTAGCTGGTTTGGCTCAGTGCATAGAGCGTTGGCCTTTGGACTGAAGGGTCCCAGGTTTGGTTCCAACCAAAGGCACATGCCCAGGTTGCGGGCTCGATCCCAGTAGGAGGTGTGCAGGAGGCGGTCAGTCATTGATTCTCTCTCATCAATGATGTTTCTATCTCTCTCTCCCTCTCCTTTCGTCTATGAAATCAATAAAAATATATATTTTTAAAAAATGAAAGTTCTCCAAAGAAAAAAGTGGGAATAAATAATTATGATCGAAATGTGTGTGGTTCCTTGGAAATGCTGCACTTTTTGTTTTCTATCATTGTAGTGCAGTTTGAACGAATGTGTACATCAGAGGTCTTTGTGTTCACATCTTAAAATTAGGTAATGACTTCATCTTTTAAACTTGAATTCATTTTTTAAAAAAATAGGTTTTTATTGATTTTTTTAGAGAGAGTGGAAAGGAGAAGGATAGATAGAAACATCAATGAGAGAACATCAGTCGGCTGCCCCCTGCACATCCTGTACTGGAGATTGAGCCCAAAACTGGCATGTACCCTCACTGGGAACTGAACCAATAACCTCTTGGTTTATGAGTCAATGCTCAACCACTGACCCACACAGGCTCATTTTTAATTTTATACAATGTGTAGAGAGTTTGCTGTTCTCTCCATTTAGAAGTATAAGCAATATAAATCTTTAATTTTGTAAGTAAGTTTTATAATTATGATGTAACTCTATCCTATCCTTAAAACATTTAATATAAACCCTTTATGTGAAAAAAAAAAAAGAAAGAAAAGGATAGTGTTGGCCACTAAAATCAGACTCTGAGAAGCAGACTTTGGATAACCTTTGTATTTCTCAAAAGTATAGTCAGGTTTGATGGATTTACTTGAAATGATTTCTGGTGCCGTGAAAAGAAATGGACTTTAGAATCAGAGACTGATTTGAGTTTAAATCCTAGCTCCATCACTTACTAGTTCTAAGTTGCTTAGTTCTCCGTCTCTTCATCTGTAAAATAGAGATAGTGACTTACCTCATAGTGAGCTGAAAAATTAAATGAGGAAACATGTTTAAGTGACTAGCACTGTACCTGGCACATGGTGAACATGTAATAATGTTAATTTTCCTCTTATCTTACTGATGTAGGAGATAAAATGCTGGACCAGACAATCGGTCATATTTTATGTTCGTTCTAAATGTACCTTTTCAGTTTTTGCATAGCACAAGGTGAAGCAGAAGTTCTCAAGTCTGGATATTGTATACTTTCAACAATTTTTTCTTAACATCTATTAGGTGCTAAAAACTGTACAAGAGAATACATAGTAATATAGCTAAGTAATATAGTAAGTGCTTATTCCCCAAAGGAGCTCATAGTCTAATGGAAAAGACTGATGATAACCCTAACTGGTTTGGCTCAGTGGATAAAGCCTCGGCCTGTGGACTCAAGGGTCCCTGGTTCAATTCCAGTCAAGGGCATGTACCTTGGTTGTGGACACATCCCCGGTGGGGAGTGTGCAGGAGGCAGCTGATCGATGTTTCTCTCTCATTGATGCTTCTAACTCTCTATCCCTCTCTCTTCCTCTCTGTGAAAACTCAATAAAATATATTTTTTTAAAAAAGAAGAGACTGATGACTAAAGCATTAATGGCAGAGTACAATGGGATCAAAAGAGGAATGGTATCTAAATATACTCTAGGCAGCCAGGGGGGAATGTTCAGAGGAACTGACCTTGAGCTGAGCATGGACTTCCAGGCAGAAGGAACCATTGACAGTATTTACAAAGGCACAGAGCATGCTTTGCTCTAGAAACTGCAAATAGTTTTGAATTAATGGAGAGAAGGATGTGTTTGAAGGTGTTGCAGGGTGAAGATGGAGAGAGAGGTAGGAGTCACATTTTAAAGTATTTTCTGTCTTACTAAAGGGTCTATTCTTTAACCAGAAGGCAATGAAGAACCACTGAAGGGTTTTAAACTGCAAAATGGAATTTTCAATGTTTCTTTTTTAGAAATAACATTTTAGCAGAAGAATAGAGGGTGTATTTAAGGAAGGTTTGAGATAAGAAAGAAGGTAAGAAGAAAAACTGTTTAATTCACAAGTAGTAAGCCAGGTGAGGCATTATAAGAGCCTGAATGAAAATAGTGTGGGATCGAAGCAAGCAGGTAGGTAAGGGAGACATTAAAGTGGAATAGAATGACTTGCTGACAATCTATGGGAGGTGGTGATGAGTGTAAGAAAGGCATTGAAGATGGTTCTCAGGGCGCTGTCTACCAGCATAATAGAAATGATGGAGGAGGTTGGGGTGACAGGTCCAGACGGCAGCAGAGATGAGTTTAATTTGGGGCATATTGCATTCCATATGCCTGGGAGGATGTCCAGTAAGTCGTTGGCTGTGTTTGTCCAAGAGATCTGGACAACAGAGCCAACTGGAGAGGTGGATTTGACTTACTGAGAATGCTGTCAGTGGCAATTTAGCTCAACTGTTACAGTTTTCCTTTTCTTCCAATGACTAACACATATTAGGTGATCAGTAAATATTTGTTGAATTGATATTACTGTGGCTACAGCTTTTACCTTTGGTCTCCTCTGTCTGTACTTTGAAAAAAATGATTGATCTATCTAATTTTACTCAGCAGTAGGCAACTTTGGGCCAGGTGGTGCTGGCCTACACAGTGTTTAATTCACAAATGGCTTCATGATGACAGACTACCACTTATCACTTGAGTAGACTGGTATAAAATTGTCTCTTACTTGACTGATTATTTTAGGTATTTTTCTGGTTATTAATTAGCCTTCTCAGTTGTAAATGCACACACACACATATGCATATATATATATATATATATATATATATATATATATATATATATATGGAAAAGCCATGAAGTTCCTCTCCATGTGAATAGGTTTGGATGTGCCATTCAGAGAGCTAGCATGTAGCAATTTGAGAAAGCCTATTTGTTATCAGCTAATCTATTTTTTGATTTCTCTATATCAGCTTGTGTAACCCAAAAGAAATGGTAAGATAAGTGCCCTAGGAAATAGTCTATAATAATAAAAGCGTAATATGGCCCTAATCGGTTTGGCTCAGTAGATAGAGCATCGGCCTGGGGACTGAAAGGTCCTGGGTTCAATTCCGGTCAAGGGCATGTACCTGAGTTGCGGGCACATCCCCAGTAGGGGGTGTGCAAGAGGCAGATGATTGATGTTTCTCTCTCATCGATGTTTCTAACTCTCTGTCCCTCTCCCTTCCTCTCTGTAAAAAATCAATAAAATATATATATTTTTTAAAAAGTCAGTTTATAGGGTCATGTCAGGGTTAAATTTTTCAGGATGACCTACCCCTGCCTCCCCCCTGCACCTGGATATCATTAGCAATGAAAGCAGGACCAGAGCAGGAGGAGCCTCACTACCCCCCTCCTAGCCCCACAGCCTTTAAAAAAAAAAAAGGTGTAATATGCTAATTAGACTGGACATCCTTCCAGACAAAGCTGCAGCAGGCGGGGGCCAAGGCAGAGGCAGCAGAGACCCCTGGCTGTGGCAGCAGCAGGTGGGGGCCAGGGCCAAGGCCCTTGCACAAATTTCATGCATCAGACCTCTAGTCTATAGATATAAAAGCTTAAGCCAGCAGCCAACTGGCTAGTAGCTATGATGTGCACTGACCACCAGGGGGCAGATGCTCAACTCAGGAGCGGAAACCACAGACATGGAATAGACTGATGAATCTCAGAGGAAAGGGCGTAGGGGGGAGGGTAGGAAGAGATTAACCAAAGATCTTACATGCATACTAGAGGCCCGGTGCATGGATTTGTGCATCGGTGGGGTCCCTCAGCCTGGCCTGCAGGGATTGGGCCAAAACTGGCTCTCTGGCATCCCCCAAGGGGTCCCAGATTGCAAGAGCGCAGGGACCCCAAGCTGAGGGACCCCACCGATGCACAAATGCACCGATCCTCTAGTGTGTTTATAATATTACAAGTTCATTCTAGTGTCCCCAGGCCCTAGCATATTGTAAGTGCTCAGAAAATGTTGATTGAATTAAGTGAATCTATATGATACTTTAGAGTTTACAAAGTGCTTTCATTTAGATCATTGTATTTGATCCTCAGAACCCTATAAGTCAAATTGAGAATTATCCTCATTTTGAGTATGATGAAATCATATACCCTTAGCAAGATGTTTTATGTATCTCTGTTATATCTGCCTACGGAGACAGTTTCCATAGTCATTTCTCAATTCCATTTTTTAATGTCCTTAGTCAATTTATAATATTCAGTGAAAGACCTGCATAATCAAAATTGTGATGCTCCTGTTTCAAGAAGCTTAGAAGAGCCCTGGCTGGCTTTGCTCAGTGGATAGAGCGTCAGCCTGCAGACTGAAGGGTCCAGGTTTGATTCCGGTCAAGGGCACATGCCCAGATTTCGGGCTTAATCCCCAGCAGGGGGCATGCAGGAGGCAGCTGATCAATGATTCTCATCATTGATGTTTCTATCTTTTTCTCCCTCTCCCTCTCTGAAATCAATAATAAAATAAAAAAAGATGACTTAGAAGAAAGTGGCCTCCAGTTCTTGGTACACTGCCTCTTTACTTACCTTAACAGAGTGCTGGTTTATGTTCATCACAATATCACAATGTAGGCTGGTTTACAAGTAAAGAATCAGCAGTGATGTGGACACTAAAATGTGTAAGCTGGTCCAAACATATGTCATTTAGCTCATTAAGAAACACCTTCTTAAGAGAGCTTGTCTGGGATCCAGTTCCATTGTGGTATATAGTACGGTAAATTGTCCTTACTAGATTTTCAGGCCCAAGTGGCATACTTACAGCTTTCTGATGAAGATTTGAATATGTTACTTCCCATGACATTTGACCTCTGTTAGATTGTTCGTTTGTTTTTCAAATGACTCGTTCTTTTCTTACTAGTGTGAACTCCTTCTCTTCCACCTTCGGCGCCTTTCTTTAAACTTTAGGAATAGCTCTATCTACTGTGGCATTTTCTTCTCATCCACATTCTCTTGAAAGTACTTATTTTAGATCTGTTTTCCTGTGATTTGAGGTGTTTGGCCTCAGAGGGAACTCTGTGTTTCCAGGATTCATTTCCCTTAGGGGTTGCAGATGTTAGTCATTCATCTGTGAAGACATGACCTCAGCTGCTGGGTCACTTTTATTTTGTTTATATGGAAATGTTTCACTACTTTTGATATTACATTGAATTCATGGCAATAATTGGATTAAGCCTGTGCCAGATGAACTCAGCTTTTATATCACTGCCAACGAAAGTCTAGATTTCACCTTCTGCATTAGATGCTAGTATGACGATACATATGGCTTGGAGATATGAAACATTTTTCAACTTGATCAGGCTCCTCAAGAATATGGTTTGATTGGCTCTTAAGTTGCATTGTTCCTGTGTCTAGTAATGAGCTGGGTATTTAGGAATGGCAAAGTGACTCCTTTAAGTATGAGAGTATGTTATACAGGAAAGACCAAAATATCACAAAGTGCTTGGTACAGGGCAAGGGACATCGAAATTACTTCTCAGATTAACAGAGTTCTAGAAACATGACCAAAATAAGGCTGGAACTGCTTAAGCTGCTTAATTGTTCCTTTGACTACCTCACGAGCTAAGATTATTAGTTTATATAAGTATTAATATTAATATTTTTGAGGCCTCTTAAAAATCGTTGATTCTCAGAGTTTACTATATCCCCCATTTATTCCTAATCTTCTTGCTTTTGTATGTGTTCATTCATTTATAGAACATAAATGGCATTCGCACAGAGGAGGCGGCTGCCGTGACAAAGGGGCCATCCACCAACCCTGACTCTGACTGGGAGGGCCCCAAGCATTCAGTAATTCCTAGTAAGAGCCAAATGACCACCCCCACGGAGTCTCCACAAAGCTTTGACTTTGGCTCCCTCTCCATAAGCAGCAAGGAAACTGAAGAGAAGGAGCAGGGGGCCGCTGGCCATCTTGATTTTAAGGAAATGCCAGGAGCCCCAAGTGAGGCATGTATAGGAGTGGAGGAGCAGGCCAGTGCCTTAAAGTTCTCAGTATCACCAGCTTCCTCTCAGCTGCAACTTGGTGGAAAAAAGGCAGAGAGTAGTGAAGAACATGTTACACCAGGAGAGCCACTCGGAAAGCAAAATGGATCATTTCCTGACTCTTGTGTGGGTAACCAGTTCCCCACCCTCATTCGAAGTTTCCAGGTAGTAACTGATTTAATGACGCAGGTCTAGTGACTCACTTTGGGAGAGGGCCAGAATCTGTTCTGTAGAGGAGGTGGTGGTGATGGTGGTGGTGGTGGTGGTGGTGGTGGTGGTAGTGGTGATGGTGATGGTAATGAGGGTAGTTGTCTGCTTTTCTCAAAATCACAGAATAAAATTGAAGCCTATAAAGGAATTGATGACTATAAAGAAATTTAGTCAGAGGAATTAATTCCATGCAGTGCTTTCTCCCTTGATGATTTAACAAGACTCTTGAGTGTGAACTCTGGCTGTTTGCCTTTATGAAGCTGGTGTGTGTTTCTCTTTTCCTAGCTCAAGTGTGGGCAATGTAAAGAGATGAGGAACCTACAGTGTTCTGAGACCACGCTCAAAAAATTCAAAAACTCCTAATTAGAAGGGATAACTGATTTTATTATGAGATTTCAGGCTCCCAAAATTTATTTATGTAATGCAGCCACACGGTACTGACCCCACTCACAGGGGCTTGCATGGTCATAGGCACTAATTTTCTATGCGAAGGTGGGTGGCCACATAACTGTATCACAATCAAATGGTAGTTGTAGGGTGATTTATAGTCTTGGGGAAGGTGAACTGATGGACAAGAAGCCTTTGATATTCCACTAATGTTCATTCTTCTGAAATTCTGAGATTAATCACCAGGTGGTGGTAAAAGTGATTATTTTCTTTCCAGTTTTCCAAATATTGTTTCTTCTCAATCACTCCAAAGTGAATGTCTGACATTGATTTGAAAGAAGTTAATGAATTCCAGGGTAATGCATTTCAGTGCCACTGCTGTTTCATGTACCACTTGAACTTAGTGGAGGAAATGTGGCGGATTTTTTGTTAATGGTCTGGTCACAAGGACAACAAAAGTGACTGCTATTTGGCAAATAGTTTTATTTTCAAATTCTGAAGGTCAGTCTGAAGTGTTCTATATCACCAACCATAATTGTCTGATCTTACAGCTTTCCATTAAGCATATGAAAGTGATTGTAGTATTGCTGTTCTTTAATATCCCTCCTGATTTGACACCTTGTCAGCGTTACTTTGGAGTAGTGTCCAAGTCTTGGGCAGAGATTGAGCTAGGCTTTTGTTTGATTAGAACTATCACTTTGATCAGATCAATGTCAGAAGATTAATTCTCCACAGCCTTCAGAAGATTCCGGTAACTGTGTCTTTACTGCTTCACAGCCTCCCCTGGTGAAGACTCAGACCGTCACCATCTCAGACACGGCCAATGCCGTGAAAAGTGACATCCCAACCAAAGACGTCCCTATTGTCCACACTGAGACCAAGACCATCACCTACGAGGCTGCTCAGGTAGGACACGGTTTAATGTCTCAGGGTCAAAGGCTGGAGTGAACACAGTAAATAACCTGTGTACACATGGTTTCTAATTATTTACTCCAATTAACACTAGGCTCTTCTGGGGCTGTTCTTTTTAGAAGAGATCGCTGATCTAAGAATGAACCGACATACTTTATAAAATCAAAATTGTCTTGGATCTGATTGCTGATATCCACCCTATTCACTTAGAGAAGGCAGTCTAGTATAGTGGTTAAGAACATGAGCTTTGGGTCAAACAAACCTGAATTCAGGTTCTGGCTTCTCCACTTATTAAATTAAGCAAGTAACTGAATGTCTCTGAGCCTTGCTGCCCTGCCCATCCCCTCCTCTAATCCACATGATGTTAGTGCCTGTATCTGCCTCATGATTTTGTTAGGAAGATTATATAAAACATTGTACTGCATGGAATTGCCTTGAGCACCATGCCTGAAAGCAGAAATAAGTAACAGCTATAATAAGTATAATCAATTAGTGCAATTAAATTAAATTTAACATACATAAGAATTTAAGTATTTAAAATTCCATTTATGTCCTTGTAATAAAAAATTTTCTTTTATTATTGGCAGTTTGAATGAGCTAGAGTTGTTTATATTGAATTATTTTTCTTTCCTTTTTTTAATTCACAGGAGCCAATAGTGAAAAAAATGTTTCCCTCTATAAACCAAGCTATTAAATCATTTATGTATTGCAGCCACACTGTACAGTCCACCACTCCCACTAACCCCACTCACAGGGGCTTCCATGATCATAGGCAATAAATATTTCTCTTTAAAAAAAATATTTTAAAATTTATTGATTTTTTTTGGAGAGAGAAGAAGAAGGAGAGAGACATCAGTTGTCATTTCACTTATTTATGCACTCATTGCTTGTTTTTTTTTTAATTCATTTTGTTGATTTTAAAAAGGGAGAAGGAAAGAGAGAGGGAGACATGCATCTGTGTGAGAGAAACACTGGTTGACTGCCTCGCATACGCATCCGACTGAGATGGAACCTAAAACCTGGGCATGTGCCCTGACTAGGAATCAAAGTGGCAACCTTTCCTGCACAGGACAATGCTCAGCCAATCGAGCCACACCAGCCAGGGCTAAATATTTCTTGAGCACTCACTTATTAGGCCAAAGCAGTGTACAGGTAAACACTGGCCGTATCCTCTGGAACTCACATTTGATCAGGAGAGACAGGCAATAAAACAATAAATAAATATATAAATTTCAGACAGTAATATGTGCTATAAAGAAACTAAAATAAAGAGTTAAATAATCTGAGATAACTTGAAAAGTTGCTACTTTGGCGCTGGAATAGTCAGGGAAACACTCTCTGAGGAAGTGACATTTTGGCCAAGGCCTGCAGGATGACTAGCTGGATCTCTTTAAACAAAGCACTAATCTCTCTAAACCTCTGGTTCCTCAGCTGTAAAATGGGAATATACCTCCCATTGCAAGATCTGGGGGAGGATTCAGTGAAAGGATGTCTGTAAAGTGGGATTAAGTGAAAGGACATCTGTAAAGTGCTTGGTGCACTCAGACATGTACTCTTAGAATGCGTCCCCTTCCCTTTCTTGTGGTCTAGAGCATGGAATTTGAGTCTGGTAAATAATGAGAGGTCGCTTGAAGTTTTTTAATAGTGGTGATAAAGTAGCATAATTAAAGCAACGATTTTGGAAGGTGATTCCTAAGCTGTGTGCTGATTATGTTGAAGTAGGGGAGCGCCTAGAGACAGGAATGTGACGAAAGCAGGTGTGGGGAGATGCTGGTGGAGAACTGAAGTTTAGCCTGAGGACATGAAAGAGAGACAGAGAGAATGAATAGGACTTGGCAGTGAAGGGGGCTAAAAAGGAAGGAATAGGAAATGACTTTAAGATTGTGCACACAGTTAGCCAGAGGACCTAGGAGAGAATTGCTTATGAGAGGGAGCCCTTTACATTGTCACTACCATGGAAACAGCCTAAAAGGTCCATCAGTGGAAAACAGGTTAAATCAACTATGGTACATCCAATGAAGGTAAGTCTATGCAGCTATTTTTAAAAGCTTTTGATGGGCATAGTCTACGTGATAAACTGGTAAATGAAAAAGCACAATGCAAAAATGGTGTAAATAATCTGTAGAAAAAAGTGCTTCGGACATAATAAGCACCAGATAATTTTTGGTATTGTAATCATTTCTTTGTTATAAGTATTTCTACTTCAATTTTTATTTTATTGCCAGACGAGTAAGCCCAGGAATCTTTTTGTTATTCTTCTACAATTCTACATGTTGGGAAACAGGGTGAGAAGAGATGGGGAGCCAAATAGGGTTTTACTGTTTGTGTATATGTGCATGTGTGTGTGCGTGAGGTCAAATTTACATCCAGTGAAATGCACAGATTTTAAGTGTTGCATTTGAGTGGCTTTGACAAACATATACCTGTGTAACCAAGACACATTTGGGATACAGAACATTTCCATCACTCCTTTCTTTATAACTTTTTCCAATCAGTCCCTACCTCTCTAGCAACTATTCTGATTTCTATCACCATAGCTTAGTTTTGCCTGTTTTTGGAGTTCAAATAAATAGAGTACGAAATAGTACGCTTTTGTGTCTGAACATGTTTTTCAGGCTCATCCATATTATATGAATCAATAGTTCACTGTTTTTTATTGTTAAATAGCATTCCATTGGGTGAATATACCACAATTTGTTTATCCTTTTATTTGGTGATGGACATTTGAGTTGATTCTAGTTTGGGGCAAATATGAATAAAGCTACTATAAACATTTGTATGCAAGTCTTTCTGTAGACATATGTTTTCACTTATCTTGGGTAAACACCTCAGAGTGGAATTGCCGGGCACAGGATAAATGGATGTTTACCTTTATAAGCAACTGTCAAAGTCGCAGTACCATTTTCAGGGAACATTGGTAAGAGGATCAAAGGAAAGAAGCCTGATGTGGGAAGAGTATAAGCTGGAAATCCTAACAATGTCTCCTCCATCTTCCACCTCCTTCAGAGACAGAAAGGAGAAGTAAGGAGTTCAAGGGAAGGTAGAAAAAAGTAGTCACAGGCTTAGTAGAGGAGGAGCTCTTTTAAAAGGTTTAGCCACCCTGGCCGGTGTGGCTCGGTTGTTGGTTGGGCATCAGTATGTGCTCCGAGCAGTTGCCAGATCAATTCTCAGTCAAGGCATATGCCCAGGTTACCGGCTTGATTCCTAGTCTGGGCATGTGCAGAAGGAAGCCAATCAATGTTTCTGTCTCCCTCCACTCCCTTCCTCCCTCCCTCCCCACTTCCCTCCCTCTCTCCCTTTGTCCTTCTCTCCCTCACTCCTTCTCTCCCTCTCTCCCTCCCTTTCTCCCTCTCTTCATTCCCCCTTCCCTCTCTCTCTTTCTCTTTCCCTTCCTCCCTCCCTCTCTTCTTTTCTCCCTCCCTCTCTCCCTCTTTCCTTCCCTCCTTTTCTCTCCCTCTTCCTTCCTCTTGCTCTAAAAATCAATTAAAAAAATAAAAAGGTGTAGCTTTCCTGGCATGCAAATTTTTATTCATACTAGAGGCCCAGTGCATGAATTCATGCACAGGTGAGGTCCCTTGGCCTGGCTGGTGATTGAGGCCTATAGGGGGGCTGGCCAGCCTGGGGGAGGGGCCGAGGGAGTTTGGCTGTGGGAGTGCACTGACCACCAGGGAGCAGCTCCTGCACTGAGCATCTGTCCCCTAGTGGTCAGTGCACATCATAGTGACTGGTTGACTGGTTGTTCCGGTCATTCGGTCGTAATGGTTACTTAGGCTTTTATAGATATAGATAACAATTTATAAAGTACTCTTATTTCTGTAATCTCTTTTGACCTTCAAAGCAATGCTATGGTGGAGGCAGGCACTTACTACAGTATTCCCTGTTATAAGTGGGAAACTAAAGCTCGGGAGTCAGAATAACTTGCTCAGTTATTTGAGCTGGAACCCAAACCTCAGCCCTCAAACGAGAAGTTTCTTGCTTTAAGTCTTATTTCAAACGCTTATTAACTATAGAACGGTGACCAGTTACTTAACCTCTCTGGACCTTAGTTTTCTTAACTATATATAGTGAGTATATAATAGGACCTACTTCAGCTATTGAGAAGTGTAACTGAGATAACAGTTGCATTATGTGCTTGGCACATAGTAGGAGTGCAGTAAATATTAAGTCTGAATCTAAGGTAGATAAGAAGGTCTGGGCTGAAGAAGGTATCAGCGAACTAGCCAGTAAGATACCCAGTATGATGGTGCCATGTGCGTGAGACTTAGGTGACATGACCATGTTCCCTCTCTGTCTTGTCTAAATTCCTACTTGGAAGGGAACCCGGCTAAGGACTCTTCTCCTTCCTCCACCTGATCCTCCCCCATATATCTCAATAAAATATAGTCCTTAATAAAATGTAGAACTATTCATAAAAAGGTTGGAGGCCTCTGCTTATAATCATACAGGTGACTTGTATAAAGTGGCAAAGAAAGATAGTGGCCTAACACATGTTTGCTTCAGGATTTTTTGTGAAAATAATTGCAATTCTCTAAATTCCTTTCTTTTTTTCTTTTTAAAAATATTTTATTGATTTTTTACAGAGAGGAAGGGAGAGGGATTGAGAGTTAGAAACATTGATCAGCTGCCTTCCACCCACCCTCTACTGGGGATGTGCCCACAACCTAGGTACATGCCCTTGACTGGAATTGAACCTGGAACCCTTCAGTCTGCAGGTGGACGCTCTATCCGCTGAGCCAAACTGGTTAGGGCTCTAAATTCCTTTCTGAGACAATGTTCAATGCCAGTACCAGGTATTTTAGATTATTATCATTTGAAAAGCATGTTGCTGTGGGCAGCCTCTATCTTCCTAGTCTTGTTTGTTTCCATAGTGATTGTGGGTTAATCAGCCAGTCTGAGTCTAAAGGCCCTAACTTTTCATCAAGTTGAGTTTGGCCCCTACCAACCATCCCTCTTCCATTTTGCTAAGGTCGTTTCTCATAAATGACATTATGAGAAATAATGTCATAATATGCTTGTCTTTCTCATAATGTGATGAGCTCCAGAGCAACAAGAAGTAGCCCAGCCCTTGTTCTCCATCTAGATGAACTGTATACTAGCTAGGCATTTTGAATACTTCTTTTTTAATTTAGGGGGGGCGTGGAGGAGAGAAATATCGATGTGTTGTTCCACTTATTTATGCGTTCATTGGTTACTTCTTTTATGTGCCCTGACCAGATATTGAACCTGCAAACTTGGCATATTGGTACAACGCTCTAACCAACTGAGCTACCCGGCCAGGGCCTTAATGCTTTTAAATCCCTCCTATAATGAGGAGGATCCATTTCAATAACAGAGTTGTTGTCAGAAATGTCTTTGAGATAGTGTCTATATCTCCTTACACTTTGCCTTAAATGGACATTTCTTACCTCATTTGTTCCAGTCTCCCATCTCCATCTTCAAAGATATCCTGAGCTTCTCTGGCCTTTCCCTGCCTTTCTGGAAAGCGCACCCTGTGATTCAGAGCCCACCCAACCAAGAGCCCACACCCTTCCTGTTTCGGGTGCTGTGGATAAAGAGCTCCAGATTTATAGAGAGGACAATGCCACTCACTAGTTTTGAGTTTGGGGGCAAATCATTCCCTTCTCTGAGCCTTGGTTTTCTTACCGGAGCGTATAAACCTCGGCCCTTGGAATTGCTTCATAAGGTTGTGTGAGCATCAGAAACACCCTGGCAGTGCATAGTTATTGTCACTCTTGTTGAACCTACGACTACACGCTGCCTCCTCTTTCTGACCTATCCCTGTTACTGACCCAATGCTGAGGGAAACAGGGCCCCTCCAGCTTTTTTAGAGGGAGCCATATTGCCAGGGTATTTTTAAATTTTTGATTTATTAAGAGATCACTGTAAAGGAATCAGGTGGGGGGCGTTGATGTAGAATGGACAGCTGAAGAGCAAAACTGCATTCTACATTTGCCCACCAGGCTTCCTTTGAGGCATAATGATGGGTTCTGCTTCCTTCCTCTCTGTAGACTGATGAGAGCAATGGGGACTTGGACCCAGGAGTTTTGCTGACAGCTCAGACCATCACCTCTGAGACCACCAGCAGCACCACCACAACTCAGATTACCAAGGTAATGACCAGCCAGCACTCCCTTCTGGAATCCAGTGGTGTAGCAAGCTCACTGCCTCTCTGCAGGAAGGACCTGGTCCATAAACCAGAGTTTTCTGCTCCATCCCTTTGAGCCAAATGATGCCAAGTGTCCCAGGTGGAAAGGACCTGCTGCTTTCCGCAGGAATAAACCTAGACAGACCCTGAGAGTACCCCCACCTACTTAGTAGTCTCATAAGTTACATGTGGCTGTTCTTTTCACATCCGTCTGTCTCTCCGATTAGTGAGTTTCTTATCTGGCGGTGGAGGTAGGTTTGTTGGCATTCTAATGCAAACATATTTTCCAAGCCCAAAACTCAGAACTCGGGGCCCAACAAACAATTTTTATGTCATGACCAGAATGAGGGCCATGGGAACTAGATTGGATGCTGAAATACTGGAATTATTACAGTAGGTGCTTATGGGCAAGAGGACAACATGTCTAACACTGGGGCTGCTCCCAGGAAGTCAGGGACAATCCATGCTCGCTGTAGCACTAGAAGAAAATGCATTTTCTTATGAGCAGGAAATCTACATTTTTGACCAAGCTCTGTCTTCAACACAGGGATGGCTGGAAGCCAGTTACTTAGCATACCCAGGCCTTGGTTTTCTTCATGTGTCAAGTCGGGAAACCAGTCCATGCTGATGGGATTATTTGAGGCCCTTTTGACATCAGTAATATTAAAATGCTTTAAAGTAAAGAACCCAATTTCAAGTTGTGTGAGACTTTTGGTCAGTCTTCTGATTTTTTTCCCCCTCCTAAAAATAGTCAAATAAAATATAAAATATATAATAATGAAGAAACAAAATAGATCTATATTTTGTTTACTCACTGAATTTCTGTGATATTTATGAGAAAGAAAAAGGGGAAAATAAACAACTAGAGAATTCTGACTTTTGGTTTAACTTATTGAAGATTTTAGCGACCCAAGGGGATAGAGGTGTGTTCATTTAGCAGGTTCAGCCAAGATTTTGGACAAGTAGGTGAGACGCTATCCTATCAGTACCTAGCAGCAGGTTAAAATTTAGAGTGGAGCTTTCAGAGTAATCTCTTACTGTTTCTTTTTCATTCTCATATGACCCCCCTCCCTTTGGTTTCAGACTGTCAAAGGTGGGATATCAGAGACCCGGATTGAAAAGAGAATTGTGATCACAGGAGATGCCGATATTGACCATGACCAGGTGGGAATGCTGAGGAGACCCTGGGCATGGGGGAGGGGGGTCTTGGGCAGGAAGACTGATGATGCAAAAGACACCTCTGCCAGCTTCACCTCCAAAGAGCCCCCTTGCTACTGTCACTCTTACGCAAGAAGAAAGACAGAGGGAATCAGATCACAGAGGCTGTGGGTGGGGGCCAGAGACGGGGAAGCAAGAGGTGTGACAGGAAGAAATGGACTTCAGACTCCAAACAGCTGAGTTTAAATCCTAGGTCTTAGCAAATCCTAGCTCTCAGCTCCCTAGGCTTCCGCTTCCTCATCTATAAGATGGGCATTTTCCTCCCAAGGTTGTAAGACTGAAGTGAGATCCAGCATGTGTCACATGGTGGGCTCCAAGTAACTGGAGCTGTTGCTGTTCGGGGGATATTGGATCCTAAACCTGTGCTAGGGACAGCAGGTGATATTAAAGCAAAAGGAAGGGGTGACCTCTACCTTCTGGGCTGTCGTAGCTGAGGAGACAACTAGGGACATAGACCGGACTTGATTTCTGCCCTAGATCTATCACTGACTTCCTGTGTGACCTCAGGTGAATCACTTTACCTCTGATTTTTTTCCCTCTCCTAAAAGAGTACATTGATCTAGATAATTTCTGGGCCTTTCTGAGAGCTAAATTCTATGTTTTTATGTTAATTAGGTGCTAATTGTGTGCTTCAAGCAATTAGCAAATAATAAGGTCAGGGTTATGTTCCCAATTCTCTGCCGGTGAGGTTAGAACTAGTGCTGCAGAGAAGAGGGGGTGGAAGACACTGCGTGCAGATGCTTCTGGAATCATTGACAGGAGCGCTGGAGCAGTGATGCTGTGGCCTCTATGCTGATATGCTGAGTGCCATATATAAAAAAAAAACAGAAAAAAACCTGAGCTGCGTGCTGGCTGTTCCCTTGGTAGCAGGCTTAAGACTTACAGCTAAGAATGCTGGGCTCAGGGTCCCAGCAACAGGGCTGCTCACCCAAGTGAGAGCCTTGCAGCCTGTCTGCCCCAGCTCAGTGGCTCCTGCTGCATCACCAGCCTGCACGCCCTCCTCAGTCTCATGTGATCTGGGCCCCCCTCAGCGCTCGCTCAGTCTGTGCTGGACACCAAGAGCTGCGGGCAGAGGAAGTGCGTGGGGTTCAGGGTGAGGTAGACCTGGGTTGAATCCTGACTCCATAGCTCATTGGGTGTGTGCCCTTGAGCAGATGATTTTACTTCTCTGAGATGTGGTTCCCTTTCTATAGAACAGAGATAATTGGAGGTTTCTTCAGGCTGTTGTGACAAAGGGGCAAGCACACTTGATAACTCAGAGAGATGCTCCAGGTCCCAGGGTTCTCTGGGTACTGAGGGCTAAGTGTGGTGTTCCCTGGAGCGGTTGTTAGAACACTTCAAGGAGGACTATTTGGGAGAAGCTGTGTGATGCAGGCTTTCATAGAGAGGTAGGTGAAGGCTGGGGGAACCAAAGAGAGGGCTTGGGCTGGGCCTTGAAGCATGAGCAGATGAGCAAAAGGAGGTCAAGGGAGGTGAGGATTAATCAAAAAAAAAAAAAAAAAAGACCAAAAGAGGATTTCCCTTCCCCTGTTGCTCCATCTTAGAGATGGTTCTTTTAAAAATGTATTTATTGATTTTTAGGGAGGGTGGGGGAAGGAAGTGGGAGAGAGAGAGAGAAACATCAATGTGAGAGAGAAACACCAATTGCCTGCCTACCACAAGCCCCCTACTGGGGATCAAGTCTGCAACCTCGGGCATGTGCTGTGACTGGGAATCAAACTGGCAACCTTTTGGTGCACCAATGATGCTCATCCAACTGAGCCACACCAGCCAAGGCTTAGAGACAGTTCTTTTTTTAGAAAAATATATATTTTCTTATTGATTTTTAGACAGAGAAGAAGGGAGAGGGAGAGAGAGAGAAACATCAATGCATGAGAGAAATGTCCATCGGCTGCCTCCTGCACACCCCCTACTGGGGATCGAACCCGCAACCCGGGCATGTGCCCTGACCAGGAATCGAACAGAGGACCTCTTGGTTCATGGGTCGATGGTCAACCACTGAGCTACACCAGCCAGGCTTAGAGATGGTTCTTAAGAGCTGGGTCAACAGCCAGCCGGTCAGATCTAGCTAGAGTCCTTTTTCATGGGGGCGGGGGGAGGGGGGAGGCACTTCTCTGAGAATTGGTGAGCCACCAGACCCCAAAGGCTCAAGGCTCAGAGGCTTGCAGCCCAAGGAGAGTAGTGGCTTCATTGCTCTTCTTTCTCTCTGCTCCCTCTGGCTTACCTGAAAGGATCAAACCCCTTCAGATGCTAAGATCTGGAAAACTGTGGTAAAGAGGAAAGTCCAATGGACTTGAGTTAAAACGCCTGTTGCGTTACTTACTAGCTGTGAAACATGCAGCACTTTAACCACTGAACCTCAGTTCCTTGTTTATAAAAGGGGAAATGATTCCACCCTCGTGCACTGGGTTGTTGTGAAGATTAGCTACATAATAAGTAATGTGGTGAGGCTAGTACATGGCATGAAACTAGGCCTTCCTGCTCTTCCTTTCTTCTCCCTACTTTAGCCAAAGCCACCTCTTCCTTTTGGTAGCACGCATCTTCCTTTTTCTCCCATTCTGAACTTCCAAGGCACTGTTTGCTGAACACAGATTTTGCTTTATCCTTTAGACTCACTTCTGAGTGGATCCTCCCAGACTCACCCAGCAGGTACAGCCTTCACCCCCGAAGTCCCTCTCCGATTCCTTAAAGATGCTCTAACCCTCCCTGTCTCTGCCTTTAGTCCAGGAGCCTCCCTGTGCAGGATAGGGTGGAGACGGTCATCATCAGCTTGGCTTAGCCTAAATGCTACCCTGGTACTGCAGACAGGATTAATTTGCCAGGAAAATGCTGTCCTATGACCTTATTTCTGCAGCCAAGCTGCTTCCTGCCTAATGGGTGCCCTTTCTGTCCTCAGGTCCTTGTGCAGGCCATCAAGGAGGCAAAGGAGCAGCACCCAGACATGTCAGTGACCAAGGTGGTCGTCCATCAGGAGACTGAAATCTCTGAGGAATGAGCTCAGGTAGGGGCTGTTCTTGCTGTGGTGGAGGATGCTCCCTCTCCAGCCTCAGAGAGCACAGGCCGGGAACCCTGGCCACTCCGGGAGCCATCACCCCAGAGGCATCCACCCTGGAGCTTGGTACATTGAAGGCAGAGGAGAGGTTGACGAGGGCGACATAAGAAGTTATTAAATATTTGGCTCCAACTAAAGCAGCCAGGTCTCCTGTGTCCTCCCGCCCATAGTGCCTGCAGTGATGGGTTGGAGGAGATACCCCAAATGTGGAAGCCAACCCCACCCACCTCCTGAATCTTCATGCAGCCCCTGCTGCTCCACCTTGTGCACCCCCCATTCTCCTCTCTGCTGCTCTGCTCTCACGGAGAAGAGCCAGAGAACAAAACCCTGAAAGGCAGGGCCAGGCTGCCTGGAGGCAGAGGGGCTGAGGGACAGGGAGAAATGACTGAAGTTCTCGCAGCAGACTAGAGAGTGGCAGCAGGGTAGCTGCTTTTTGAGAGATGGGGATCCAGATAAATTCATGCCTAAAAGTGATTTACAGATGACTGGAAGATGCTAATCCGTCACCAGTCAGGACCGGGTCCTGTAAAACCGCACAGCCGTGGTTATTACTGTGGCCACAAGAACTTGGTGATGGGACTGGGGGCATCTCCTTTCAGGATTTATCAACTTTGCTTGTCTTTCCTCTAGGAATCACTTACCCCCGACTCCCTGCCCATCTCCCATCCAAGAGAAAACCAGAGACATGACAAAGAAGCTAACCTGCAATAACCAGACTTCAGACTTTCAAGGTTCTAAACCACCAGAAAATTAATTTCATTTTCTATTTGGAGTTTATACCAACAGAGTCTTTTAGACATCACTGACCTTTTGAATACCTTTTTCTATATTGTGATACTAGAACTGTTCAACTTTTCACTCTACGAACTGTGTTTTTAAAGAGCTTTTTGGTTTTTTATGGGGTGGTTGTAACCCCTTCAACCCAGCCTCTCCCCGTTTATTTTCAACCCAGATGCTGACGGGTCCACAGAATCCTTCTGGAAGCCTCCAGACTCTGTCTGCTGCATCAGGGCCAGAGCCAGCTGCATGGGCTGCCCTGCTCTCCCCTAGTTTCATTCCCTTTGGCTGACAGTAGAAACTTTGAAAACCCGCCTTTCTCAGAGCCAATGATGCGACTTGACAAGAATGTGGGCAGGTGCTGCCCCGACCCACAGACCCCGGGAAGTGTCCCGTCTTCTTTGTGGAGGGTGGTTTGGGGGAGTCAGAGACCTCAGCCCAGAAAGTGCTATTGCTTTTCCTTCCTCCTTCCTGTTCTTTCTTTTTGGAGATTCTTTAGATCAAAGATGTAAGAAGTTGCTCAGCTCTATCTGATACTGTGAATGTTTTAACAGATCCGTGGCCTTCACCTCTCTGCCCTCCGACCCCTTTTACCTCACCGGAAGCACTGGCTCTGCTATGTACTCCCCCACCTCCCATCTCAGGAGAGCAAAACTCACAGGAAAATAGGCACTTTGGGCCAAAAGCACCAATGGCACATTTTTAGTGGTGATTTGGGCGAAGAAACTGAATGAGGTTTTTGAAAGGTTTTTCTAGTTCCGGGAATGCGCACTGCACACAGGGGAATGGGGGTTCACCTCAGTCAGGTTCTGCTAAGAAGTATTTCCAGGTGACCCCCCGACCATGTGGCCGCTCTCAGAGCACAGGACCACGCGTCAGGGGGCCTGCCCTTCCCTCGGCTCTGTCACCAACTCAGCACACTTCTCCTTGCTGCTCCCTTGTCTGTAAACTGGAGCAGATCTGAAACGCCCTTCCCGCCCTGGGAAGTCACGATGGGGACAAGCAAGCACGAGGGGTGTCCTTCCAGGCCTCTCCCGCCTCTTTCCTCTCTGCTGACAGGTCTTGAGGTTTGGCAATAGTCAGACTTTTTCTTCCTGCAGTTGTGTGTGTGCGTGTGTGTGTGCACATGAAGAAAAGCAGACTCTGTCCAGGTAGGAAACGAACAGGAGAGGGACTTGGCAGTTTTCCTGAAGTGACTCAGACACATCACAGTAATAGTTCTCGCTGCAATTTTATTTTTATTTCACTTGAGAAATAAAGACTTCCTCCAAGCCACCCGAGGTCTCTGCCACCCACCCACCCACCACGCTGGACCTGCATTTATAAGCTGAGGGCCCACAGAGCCTGGCTGGCAGGGCATCTTCCACGCCTTTCCCAGCCCCCCGCCCGTGTGTGCAGCAGGGCAGCTGAGGGTGAGGGGACAGCAGTCATCTCAGCGACTGGAGCCACGGAGCTGTGGCCTTACCGACCCTGAGGAACGAACGCTCATGGGAACTGTCTGCCAGGATCTCAGCCCCAGGCTGGTGGTTTTACAAATCTCTGATCTCAAATGTATTATTTTGGTGACAAAAATGAAGGAGCTTTGTAAAATTTTTAAAAAATATGAATCATATCAAGTAGTTGTTTACATTTCTTGACAAAATAGAAACTATGGCAGCAGAATCCAATTGGCAAAACCCTTGGGCTAAATAGGCAATAATTAGGTCTGCTGTTCTGGCCTTTCGTAGTAAGAGAAGTGGCTGTAGTGTTTAGACGTGTTTGGTCTTGCTTCTTGTACTGCATTTTTCAATAAACTTCAAAAAAAAAAGGATTGAATCTGTGAGGACTGATCAACTTTTAAAGTTATCTTCCCCTCTTGCTAAAAATTAAGTTACCCACATTGGCCAAAACGTAGCTTCAATATTGTATAAAAAGGATTCTGAGAATTGGCAAATGCCTTTTGCCAACTGAAGGGAGATTTTGCAGCATAGACCAGGACAAGGAGAGAAGGGGCTTCTCAGACCTGTTTGGAGGGGCTAGGCCCTCAGCATGAGGCATTGGCAGTCTGTAGCCCTACGAGGATATAGCCTGCATGGCTGAGGGAAGAAAGGGATTGAGGTGGTGGGAGTTGAAGGCTCAGTCCCCATCCCAGATGGCAGTGAAGGGTCACAACTGTATCCCACTGCCCATCTTCCTGGAGGCCTAAACCCCATCACCAGTGTCCCAACCTGTAACATCTCAACCTACCTTCCAAGTCTTAGGGGTTCTTGCCCACCATTGGGGTTTGCCAAGACACGAGGTGCATCTCCCAATTGCCCTGACCTGGACTTCCAGCCTCCTCAGGTACCTGTTCAGGGCTAAGGCCACTTGGGAGGCTAAAGGAATTCCTGAGGCCCAGTCATGCTCGTCTCCAGAGTTCACATTAAAACACTTCCCAGCTCATTGAATCTGTGCAGTTGGCATTTCTCTGCCGACATGCAAGTCAGGATGCCTTAGCAGCTGCTGGGGCCAAAGCGTCCACTCCCCAGTCCAGGATGTGACAAGCATCTACTAGACGTTGGGACTCCTGGTCCCATGAGGATGGTCCATGCTGCAGCCTCATAGCAGGCTGCCCCCTGCTCTTCAAACCGGAGCCCCGAAGTCCCCTCCTCCTCCCAGCTTGGTGTAACCCTCCAGACTGAGGCGGTCCAGCCGGGGCCAGCTTCGGTGAGCACAGTCCCGCGCTGCGGGGGCCCCAAGCAGGAGCTCTCCAAGGCCCAGGTCCAGAGACTTGGAGTGTTCGATGCACGAGCCCGAGGGCTGCACGGTGATAATCACGTGGCCAGTCTGGGTTCGTGGACCCCACGGCGGGGGCAGCCCCGGGCCCTTCAGCGGGTAACTGCTGAGCAGGGCAGGCAACCCCAGGCGAGGATTAGCAGGCTCTGAACGCAGACTCCGAATGGAGGGGACAGGGGATGTACCCCGACGCGGGGAGAAGTCCCAGCTCTCTGGTTCCGCACAGCCTATGGCTCCGGGAGTTCTGGGCCCGGGGCCGGGGCTGGGCAGGAGGGCGCAGTCCCAGCCGGGGCCGTCGGGGGGCCGGAGCGCCTGAGCCCGCAGCGCCCCCTGGCGAAGCCGCTTCGTCTCCAAGTCGCGGTTCTCGTAGAGCAGCGTGTTGGCGCAGATGAACACAAACAGGCCGACGCCCATGACCACGGGCCCGAGGAGCCGCATCCGCTCGTGCGGGCCGTGCGCCCGGCCCGCACCGCGACCCTCGCGTCGCAGCTCGCTCACGGGAGGCGCACTGGCATTGGCAGCTCGCGGGCCTGGGGCCCCGGCGCGGTGCGGCCAGTAGCCGGCCACCGCGATGCCCATGCCCACCAGGACCACGAGCGCCCCCAGCGCCGCGAACGCCCCCGACGGCGAGCGCAGCCGCAGCCGCGCCCGCACCCGCAGAGGCTCGGGAGGGGAGCGCGGGCGCCGGCGGCGGCCCAGGCGGCGGCCCAGGCGCGAGACGCGGCCCTCGGGGCTCCTCCGCGCCTCCCCGCGGTCTCCTGGGCTCCCGGCCGTCATCTCGCCGTCGTCCGGGCGCTCTGCGGAGAGAAGCGGGAGGCAGGGGCTGAACCGACGGGCCTAGGGCCGGAGCGCCGGGTCGGGGACACGGATCCGGGAGGGAAGGATCTCGCGTGGAGCTCCCTGGCGGCGCCCCCGGGTTTCCCGGGCTGCCAGGCGGGGAGCCGCCCCCACTCGCGTTTTCCGCAGCGGAGCTCGGAGCCAGGACCGCGCGGCACCAGCCCGAGTTGGCTGAGCCTGCGGGGGTGGGGGGGCGGCTGCTCCTTGGCGCGTCCTCGCTGCGGGGCTCTGGCCGCCCGCCGACCCCTCTTCGCCGGCCCGCGGGTCCCGGGCCTGGGAGGTGTGGGAGCCCCGGCAGTGGCGTCTCCGTGTAAGTCCCGCCCGGGCCCTCGCCCCCGCACGTGGCTGCACTAGAGTGAAGCGGGGGGGGGTCGCATACCGCAGCGGAGGAAGGTGGGGGTCCCGACTCCGGCCTCCTTCTGCCCCCCTCCTTCGGGGCCTCGGTCGGACGGGGGCTGCAGCAGGAGAGACTCGAGCCAGACTCGGGGAGACCGCCCTCACCTCGACCAGCCCCGGTTCCCTTCACTGCGCGCAGGAGGGACGCCTCACCCAGCAGCCGGGCTGCGGCGGGCAGGAGGCCGGGGTCCCCTCCGGGCTCCCCACTCCGCCCGGACACGGCTGTTCCCAGGCGGCAGCGGCAGCGTTTCCAACTCGGGCTCCTCCGGGCGAACCCTCCCCCTTTCCCGCCGCCTGGCCTCCTTCCCGGCCTCCTCCGCCCGCGGCCTCCGTGGCCCGCGTCCCGGCCGGGGCAGCACCGCCCAGGGTCCGGGACCAGCCGAAGCCCCTCCCGGCTGCTGGTCCGGCCCGGCCCGCGGCCTGGGGGCTGGATCCGGGCTGCGTGTGGTGCGGCCCCCACGGCAGGGAGGCGCGGGGAGAAATGGGGCCCCGCCCGGGGCGCCCGGGGACCGCGGGAGAGGAGGGTCAGGCCTCGCGGTCCGAGGTGCGTCCTCACACCCCGATGTGGGTTCTAGCGGCTCCGGCGCTGGAGGGAGCCCCAGGCCCCAGGCCCCAGGGAGGAGGCCTTGCTCCCTACCCCCCATGCGCACTCCGAAGCTCGAGGCGTCCGGACGTCCACCCCGGCCCCCGGGAGGCGAGCAGCATCCGCGTCCCCCGCCTGGTCTGCACCGATGGCAGCTGCGGCCGCGAGGAGCCCGCCCGGGCCACACGCCCAAGGCGCGGCCCCACCGGCCCGGACCCGCTCGGAGCCGGCACCTCTCGTGCAGCCACGGAGCGTCCCGGCGGGAGGCGAGGCCCTGTCCCAGCCCGTGCCCGCGAGGGGGCCGCCCGCCCCGGTCAGAGCCGGAGCGCAGTCCCCACCCGGGAAGTCACCTCGGAGCGCCCGCGCCCGCGGGGGGAGGGGAGCGGAGGCGCCGGAGCTCCGAGCGGCCGAAACTCGGGGAGTTTTCGGACTCCCGCCTCCGCCTCGTCCACGCGTCGGCCGGGAGGAGGAGGACGGCCCGACACCCACCGGGCCTTCCCGGGCGCGGAGCCGAAGGAAAAGTCGGGGAAAGTGGGGGACAGACCCCGGGCCCTAGTTTTGCTCACCTGGCGCCGTGCACCCGGGTGGGTCCGGGTCCGAGTCCGCGCGCCGCGGCTCCAGGCTCCGCGGCCGCCTGCACGGATCTGGGCCGCGGGTCCCGCCCCCGCCCCGCCCCGCCGCCCGGCCCCGCCCTCGGGAGCCCGGGGGACCGTGCGGCCCGCGCCCCGCCGGGCCCCGCCGCTGGGAGGACGCGCCCGCGCAGGTCAGGCCGCAGGTAAGCCCGGTGGCCGCTCGCGGAGGCCGAGGGGGCGCCCTCGTCCCGCCGGGGAGACGGGGCGCGGAGCTGCGGGACTCGCGGGCCGCTCAGAGCCTCTTGGTCCCGGCGCCGGGAGAGGACCTGCGCCCCGGGGAGCCGCCTGGAGGGGGCGGCCCGAGGTCCTGCTTCGCCAGCTTTCCTCTCCCGGGACCTCACCGTCTTCACCTGTGAAATGGGCGCATGGTGTCTGCTGCGCATCCTCCTGCACGGCGCAGTCCAGACCCGCTGCGGGCGCTCACGGCGAGGGGCGGGTCACGGGGGTGACCCCGGCCGCCAGAGGAGAAGTCCCAGGGGGTGCGCGGGTCCGGCCCGGCCTCCCTAACACCCTGAGGAAGGGGCGTCCCGTCTGGGGTGGGGGTGCTTGTCCCATAGCCTGGGTGGGGGGCACCGAGGCCGCGGAGCCCGCGACGCGCCCGGAGGCGAGGACGTGGAGCGGGGCGCGGGGTGGGCCGTCGGCCCAGTTTCCATGATGCGGGGGGCGGGCCCGGAGGAGGGGGTGCGGGCCGCCCGCCAGGCTCCGCCCGGGCCCCTCGCTCCGCAGCCCCGGGCCCTCGGGAGGCATTTCCGGCCTGGGATTGATTAGGACGCGCCCCGCCCCGGCCGCCGGGACCCCCCGGCCCGCGAGGCCGGGGGAGGGAGGTAATGAGACCCGGCTGCGCCCGGGGCAGCGAGCGGGAGGACGTCCCGAAGCCACCGGAGAGCCAGCCTCGAACCGGCTCCTGCCCTCCGCCCACAGACGGGCCTGCGGACCGCATCGCCGCCCCCTCCCCGGCCCGGACCTGGCGCCTCCTTCCTCCAGACCCCGCGCCGCCCGGCACTCACCTCCCGCACAGCCCGCGCGCCCCGCGGCCTCCGCCGCAGATGCCTCCTCCCGCTCCAGCCACCGCTCTTCCCGGGGACCCCGCCTCTGGACTGTCCGGGGTCCTCGTCCTCGGGCCCCCACCGGCCCTGTGTCTGCCACTTGCTTCTGCGCCTCCCAGCTCCCCGCCCAGGCCCCCCAGGGTCGGGGCTCCTCCCGCCTGGCCCACCAGCCCAGCCTCCCTGTCCGCCAGACCGTCTCTCAGGGGACCCTCCCCGGGACCCTGGCCCGTTCCGGCTCCTCCCAAGACCACTACCCGGGTCGGTCACCTCCTCTCCCCCGTCACTGAATTCACCTCGGCCCTGGACCCTGCCCTTCTGGTCTGGAATTAGCCACCTTCTCCCTGTGCCGACAGGCCATGCAGAGGGCACCACGCAGCTCTGCGCCGAATATGAACCCCACTCACCCCTGCTTACAACCGCCATGGCTCCCTTTGCGTCCAAATCTCCACAAACCAGCCCCTGCCCGCTCACACTCCCCTGCCAGGGGTCTGAACGGTTTCCACCCCCAAATCTTCTGCACTCAGCCTCCCCTGGTCGTCCCTCAGTCTCCTACTCACACTTCAGACCTTCCCTGTCCCCCAGGAGGGACCAGGTCAGCCCCTCCTCCACCCTCGTTCTGCACCCTCCCATGAGCCTTCTCTGAGCAGCGCTGTGAGCTGGCAAACTGAGGTCAGTGTTTGGGAACTGAGTCTGCTTCCCGTCTGTGTCCTCCCCCTCTCCCCCATCTGTCCTGCTCACCCCTGGAGCCCTGTGCCCAACACTGTACCTGCCCACAACGCCTTAGACTGGCCTGTATCTCCCCCAAGCACTACACCCTTTCCTAATCTCCACCCAGGGCCCCACTCAGACAGCAGGAGAGGAGACTCAGCTCTCTGTGTCTCTAATAAAAGTGGGGAGGGTTAATACCTCCCAGGCTTGTTTTGAAGATCAAAGAAGAATACACATGTTCAGCATCTGGCACGAAGTGAATGCCCACCAAACAGCCACTCCCTCCCCTGGCTGTGGGGCTCCTGACACAGAGCACAGGGTTCTGGGGCTGGGGGCACCTCCCTGGTCATTTGGGGGTGGGGGAGAGAAGCGTCCCCTTTCCTAGATATAACCTCTTGTAATTCTCCTGAGAGTTCTAGGAAGCCAATGTTAGGCCTAGTTTACAGATGAGGAAACTGGCTCAGAGAGGCAACCCAACCTGCCCACAGACACCCAGCCAGACAGCCTCCCCCTCTGTCCCTGGGGCCTGCTGGGCGGGCACTAGCGACCTCACTGTTGGGACACGGACTTCCTCCTGGGTCTGTTCTGGCCTCTGTGTGAGCCCCAACTCTTTCACTTTTGAGGAGGGGCCTGTCTGTCTCGCCCCACAGGGACCCAGGGGGTCAGCATTTCTGCCCCAGGCTTCTCTGTGAAGACAGGAACCGGACAACATTACCCTTAGGTCCCTGCCTGCCTGAGGCTCGGTGTCCTCTCCAGAAGCCACCCTGGGGGGGAGCGGCTGTGACCTCCTGCATGTCGCTAACGCCTGTGCCTGCAGCGCAGCAGGGCCTGGAAAGCCATCTTCTCTCCTCTCTGCTTCAGTAGCCGCCAGGCTGCCCAGCTCTCCTGCTGGAGCCTTGTCTGGGGGCTGCCCTGGCAATGCTCCTACACCGGTGTAGCTGCCCCCCTTTCCTCCCTCCCCCAGAGACACCTCAACTGAGAACCCAGACACTGGTTCAGAAGGGAAAGCCTGGCTCTGAAGCCCAGATTTGTTTTGTAATTTATTGGTTTTTTAGAGAGAGGAAGAGAAACAGCCACAAAGCAGACATCTCTCTGCCCTGACCAGAGATCAAACTCACAACCTTGGTGTATTGGGAGGACGTGCTAACCAATGAGCTCCCCAGCCAGGGCTCCGAGGCCCAATTGTGACTCTGCTGCCCAGCCATCCCCTGGGTGCCGTGGGCATCGCGGCGCTCCCTCACAGCTCCTGCCTCGCAGCTCGTCCCTCACGAGAAGGACTGGTGTGCTGATGCAGCAAGTGGCTGGCAAGTAGGATCCAGAAGCCCGGCTCCAACACTCCATGCTCGAGGGGCATAAGCCAGTGCCCCGCTAGTGACATTTCCACTGGGTTTCAGGGTCAGAAGAGTTTCCCACAGTCACAAGGGCCTATCCAAGGCTCAGGCCCTCAGAGGATTCTGGGATGTGAACACCAAACCCATCTCCCACTCCATGGAAGCTTTGAGCTGGGCTTCTCGACTGGTGTCCGGGCCATTGGCAAAGCCCTTAGGGAGAATGAGTCCCATCTCCACTGCTCTCCCAAGCCCAGAAGAGAGAAGGAGGCAGAGACTGGGTGACACTGGGAAAGCCAAGGGGGTGAGACCCTTCTGGGGAACAGGGCAAAGCCAGCCTCCTGCCCTAATCCCTAGGCTGAGGGACAATAGTAGGAATGTCACCTTCTGTCCAAACTGTCGGCTACCAGGCCCTTTATACCCGCCATTGCCTTCCTCAGTGTGCAAGGCCACTCTGAGCATGAGGGGCCACTATCACCTGGGTCACATGCGCCTGTGGCATTGTCTTCCATCTACGTATTAGTCACCTCCTGCAGAGAGCACATGGTCAGTGCACATGGTCCAGCTTCTCACAACCCTGGACTGGCCCCAATTCTGTCTATAATACGGGGTCAAATGCCAGCTTCCAGAGATCTGAATAAAATTCTTTGTAAACATAAAGACAACGTAAGGAGGCCCAGAGAGGGTGGGTGGCATGCCGAAAGTCACACAGTCTGATAATGGGTTGTCACCCCAGTTCACCCTTCCCCATATCAGCGAGGCAGGACTCCAATTCCAGGGGCTAACCCCTGTCTCCTAGCTGTGCCAGAGCTTAGTACCCAGGCCCGGGGCAGCGGGCAGCAGGCAGCAGGAAGTATGCCAGAGATACAGCGATGGAGAAGCAGAGTCCTTGGACTCAGAGAAGACTGGAAGGCACAGGCTGGGGGAGTCGCTGTTGGAACCTGCTTCGCGCCACCTGGCGGCGAGATCCCTCACCTGCACCCGCGGGCTCCATCCTCCCGCGCGGCGGCCCGGGTTACCCCTCCAGGTCCCCTTCCGGGCTTAGAGCGCCTCAGCAGGGAAGCGGGCACCCCTTTCCACCTCTCCGCTGACTCCCCACGCGGGGATCCTGGGCCGCACGTGTTTCCCTCGGGCCTCGCGGCCCCATCCGGCACGCGGGGTCACCAGCCTTGCAGGCCTTATGGATGCGCCCCCTGGCACACCGCAGGTTTCTTACAACAGAAAGGACTCTGCTTGGGAGGTCGGAGTGGGGGCTGAACCATATGGGACAAAACTGGGTGGCTAAATCGCATGGGACTATGCCGGCTGAGCGCGTGGGGCTGGGAGGTAGAGTCAGATTGACCCGCGTGGGCGCCCCTGCGAGGCGCTGCTTGAGCAGGTCCTCTGTAATCCTCCCAACGGCCGCGAGAGGGCAGCACTACCTCCATCCCCCGCCCTGCCCACAGGAAACAGATTTTCGGAGACAAATGGTAACTGCCAGAGGGGGCTGGACCCCAGGACTGCCTGATCTAAGCCCAAATTCTAGTCTTGGGAGATTTGCCGTGGTCTCTACTGGGCCATCCCCACCCCCAGGCTCGCCAGCCCCGGTCCCTAGCTTGGGCACTCGGCCCAGGCTGTAGACGTTCGCTCTTTTATCAGACAGCCACGTGTCCTTTGATGTTTGCGATGACTATCGCCACTGGGAAGGGGAAAGGAGTCCCACGGAGTTCCCTCATAAGCACCCCTCCTCCTTCCTTCAAGTGCTGGGTGATGCTGAGAGCAGCTGGACCCAGGGACTTGGACATCACCACAGCTTTGCAGCTCATTTCTACAGGAGGAGACCCAGGACATGGCAGGCAGCAGTGGGCATCCACAGTGGGGTGCCTCCCGCTCCAGTGTCAAAGCTCCACGCCAGGAGGGGCTACGGAGAAGGCAGCCCCTGTTGGGGGGCTGGTGTGAGGGTAGGAACTGTATTGGAAGCCGAGGGCACCACTCACCGAGCACTTACTCTAAGCCAGGTGGCTATGAGGCCATTGACCTCATCTCCAGCTGGTGAAGCGAGGACTGAGCTATTTCCTTCTCCTATCTTCAGGGGTGGAATGACTCCAGACCAGGTTTCTCTCACTCCAACTCTTCTTGACAGAGCGGGGAGATAAAGGTCTGAGCTTTACAGATGAGGAAACTGTGGCCCAGAGATGTTAAGTAACTTGTCCAAGGTCACACAGCAAGAAGGTCATGAGAGTCACACCCTTCCTAGAATCTCTGGTTTCTTCATCTGTAAGAGTTGGAGAACACACTGACCTTATCAAGGTGTTTTGAGGACCAGGCAATGTGACATGTATAAATCCCCTCCACTGAGCCTTGCAGTCAGCGCATGGCCAGTATCACATCCTTCCCTGAGTCTCCTACTGACATTTTCCAGGAACCTTACAGGCCTCACCATATTCCAGTAAGAAGAGGTAGCCAAAAGGGTGACAGAATGTCCTCAGGCCGTCGAAGGACCTGGCAGAGCTTCTTCACAGGACACCAATGCCTCCAATAATTAAGCTAAGAGACCCTGCCTGGGAGTCCTGGCCACGAGTCAGAGACGTTATTGGGTCCAGCACAGATTTCTGGTCTGGAAGAACCACTGATAATGTTCCAAGAGACTTTTCAAATCTCTTGCCAAGAGATGCTTGAGGGAAAACATTCAGGTGACTCAAAGATCACTGAAGGGGCCTTCCCTCAACTTCTGGCAGCTAAGTGACGACAACACCACCACATCCTAATGTGTGTGTGGGTGTGCAGTTTTCATTTCTTTTCAAGCAATGCGAGCCTTCCCAATAAAGATGATTCACTCAATAATATTTAATATCTAAATCTTTGTAAGGTTTTTCATAGGAATAAATTCAGGAATTGGGAGCATCAATTCGGTGGGCATAGAATGGCCCCTGAGTAAGGTGACCAGATTTTAACATTGGTAAAACGGGACACCACTGACCGGGGGGGTTCTTTTTATTATTATTACTTAAAATATTACAAAGAGTAGTACATATGTCTCTTTCCAAAAATCAGGACTTTTTTAAAATGCCGTGGGACGCGGGACAAATTGTTAAAAATCAGGACTGTCCCACCAAAAGCGGGACATCTGGTCACCTTACCCCTGAGAGGACTTAGGAGACTGGGTTTGGTGAGTGTCCTCTTGTTGACTTGGGTGGCTTCCATGTTGGTTATAAATGACGGCATATAGAAAGACCTCTGCCCCAGCCGGTTTGGCTCAGTGGATAGAGCGTCGGCCTGTGGCCCAAAGGGTCCCGAGTTTGATTTGATCAAGGGCAGGGACCTCAGTTGCAGGCTCCTCCCCGGCCTGGGCCCTGGTCAGGACTCCTGCAGGAGGCACCCAATTGGTGTGCTTCTCTCACATGGATGTTTCTCGCTATCTTTCCCTCTTCCTTGCACTCTCCCTAAAAAATCAATGAGAAAATATCCTCAGGTGGATTAACAAAAAAAAAAAAATGTTTTTAAATATAAAGAAAGACCTGTGTATTTGGTGCTCTTTTCTTTGTTTGAGTCGTCCCCTCAGGGTGAATGCCCGAGAGTGGGAGGTAGCTGCTTCCTCCAGATTTCTCTCATTCTGGGTGATTTATGGCCAGAATCAGTGGGGCTGCTGGGGGAGGGAGGTTCATAATAGATACCAGGTGTAAATAATGCGTATGGCTGTTCCAGCTTGCATTTCTTTAGGACTATCCTGAGGTTCTTAGCCTGTCAGAAACACCAGGGAAAATGTGATTTAAGGATAAGTGTTCTAGCTTATGGAAAAAGGAATTTGATTCTGATGGGGTCTGATTAAATCTCCACTCGCCTGTTGTGAATATACCTCCAGGAACCTGCATAAAACGTGCATGTCTGCCTCAGGACACTTTCCTAAAGCAGCCTCTCACCTAGGCCCTCTGGGCCAGAAACGGCAAGGCCAGACCCCAGAACACCTCGCATGGTCCTTTCCAACTACTACCTCCTCCCTCCCTTCAAAACAACCTGCTGTTCTGACCTCTAATACTGTAATGTAGGGGTGTGTGTGTGTTGCTGCAAAAAAAAATTCATTGTTTCATTTGGTCCCATGCACGGGAGAGGGTTCCAGGGTGGTGAAAAGAATGGCTAATGGTCTCGGGGAGAAGCTCAGGCTTAAGCCAGACACCAGGGGAAGCAGAGGGGCCCCTCAAAGGCCTCTGGGCTCCAAAGGCTCCTAGTGGTGCTTGAGGGTGAGGCTTTTGGAGAGATACTCGCCCAGCCCAGCCTGGGGGCCGGCAGCCTGCAAGGCGGTGGGGGTGGAGGGAGTGGAGGGAGGAGGGGATGCCGCAGGTGTTGCCCATCTTCCTGATGAGCTTCACCTCCTCGCCCTGGAAGTGGTTCTGCAGGAAGCCCCAGAGCTGAGGGTCTGCGCGGGTGGAACCAGGGCCGGCAGCTCCAGGGGGCCTGGCTCAGAGCGGCTGCCATGGGCTCTGAATTTTGCCCACTCGTCTTGGGAGGCCTCAGCGAGTCCTGGAGAGAATGCGGCCGCCTCCTGGTTTTCATCTTTAAGCTGCTCAGCGCCCTCCATTTCTTCACCAACTCGCAGAAGCAGCGGCCCCGCCCTCCAGAGCCAGAGCGTCTCCTGTGGGAATAGAAACGCAGAGAGAGGTAGGTGTGAGGCCTCGGATGCAGGCTGGCCAGGCGGCTGACGGCAGCCTCCACCTCCCTTGGTGGGATAACTGAGGAATTTGGGAGCTCATGGTGCTCGGCAATAAGGTGTTAAGGGAAAACAGCAATAGCAGCAGCAACAACAAAGCAATGTTGGCTGGTCTCTGGAGGCTGAGGGTGCCACGGAGGAGGTTTCGAGGAGGTGACTGGGAAAGACGTTGAAGGGTGGCTGGAGGCTGGGAGAAGGCTGGGTCTATTCTGTTCAAACACTGTTGAAGCAGGAGACAGATCTGGGACCCCCTACGGCACTCTATAGTTTAGTTTACTTTTTTAAACAGTGACCTTCTAGTGTGGTGTGTTTTAAAGTTTATATATGTGGAATTTAGGTTGATGCTCCTTTGTGTCTGGCTTCTTTATGTTTGTGAGAGTCATGCGTGTGGCTTTATGTGGCTAGTTTGTTCATGTCATCCATGTAGTGCTGTTACAGAAATGTGCCACATCTGTTCATGCTACGTTTGGAAAGTTTTGGTTTGATTCTAGTTTGGGGCTGTTACAATAAGGCCGCTAAAGACACTAAAGACATCCGTGTACAGGCCTTTGGTTTGGTGCCCAGCATGGCCTGCGCACTTCAGTCCGTCTACACCCAGAGGTGCAAGCGCTGGGTTTGTGCCTCTTTGACTTGCCTGGCATCGTGGTGGTGAAATGAAGCATTTGCATTTCCAATCCTGGGATTTTCGCGTTGTATGGCTGTAACGAGCGTGGATTAAGTTGTGTTTTTTCATTTTTATTTTAGGATTAAAAATAAAATTCTCTGTGACTAGCTCAAGTTTCTTAAAGACAAGTTCCATGTCTGGTTCATCCTTGAAAAAAATTGATTTTAGAGAGGGGGAGGAAGAGAGATGGGGTGGGGGGGTGTGTGGAGAGAGAGAGAGAGAGAGAGAGAGAGAGAGAGACATTGATCGGGTGCCTTTTGAATGCTCCTGGACCAAGGACCAAACCTGCAAGTTGTGTATGTGCCCCGACTGGAAATCAAACCCACCACCTTTTGGTACCTGGGATGACAATCAACTGAGCTGTATACAAGTTTTTGTGTGAACACAACTCATTTGGGAAAATACCAAGGAGCTTGATTTCTGGGTGTTAAGATTATGTATAATTTTGCAAGAAACCACCAAACTATCTTCTGAAGTGGATGTACCATTTTGCAATGAAAAATTCCTCTTGTTCCACATCCTCATCAGCATTAGGTGCTGTCAGTGTTTGGGCCATTCTAATAGGTGTGTAATGGCATCTCATTGTTTTCTTTTTAAAATTTGCAATTCTCTAATGGCATATGATATTGAGCATCTAATCTAATAAAAGAGTCATATGCAAATTAACCCTCACTCTGTTACACCTAAGCCATGCCCACCAGCCAAGCCACACCCACCAGCCAATCAGAACAATGATATGCAAATTAACCCAGCCAAGATGGTGACCACAGAGCTAGAGCAAACAGGAGGCCAGCGATGGAGGAAACTGCCTGCCTAGGCTGGCTGTGGCCTCCACTCAAGGCAACAAAGTTTCAATTACAGAAACCATGGAACTAAAGCAAACAGGAGGCTTCATTGCCTGCCTAGGCAGGCTGTGGCCTCCACTCATGGCAACAAAGTTTCAATTATAGAAGATAAATAAACTCTAGAAACCTGCTTCCAGCCAGCAGCCTCGCTGGGACCTTGGGTCAATGGGAGCTGTGGCCAGCCTGCATACAGCCCTCAGCCCCTCACCCAGGCTGGCCAGGCACTCCAGTAGGGACCCAAACCCTGAAGGAGATGTGGGCAGCCTGAATACAGCCCTTAGCCCCTCACCCAGGCTGGCCAGGCACCCCAGCAGGTACCCAAACCCTAAAAGGACTGTGGGCAGCCTGAAAACAGTCCTCAGCCCCTCACCCAGGCTGGCCACACCCCCATGGGGTGAGGGTTCCCACTGGGGGGCTTGGCCAGCCTGCAAACAGCCATCAGCCCCTCACCCAGGCTGGCCAGGCATGCCAGCAGGTGGACATCCCCCAAGGGGTCCCAGACTGCCAGAGGGGTCCCAGGCACAGGCCGGGCTGAGGGACCCCCCCAAGTGCACAAATTTTTGTGCACTGGGCCCTTAGTATTTTCATATGCTTATTTGCCATGTGTATATCTTCTTGGGTGAAGTGTCCAGATATTTTTGCCTATTTTAAAACGGGATTGTTTTATTATTGTTGAATTTTAAGAGTTCTTTGGATAGCCTTGTTGTATACATGTTTTGCAAGTATTTTCTCCCAGTCTGTCACTTCTCTTTTCACTCTTTAAAAAACATATATATATTTTATTGATTTTTCCACAGAGAGGAAGGGAGAGGGACAGAGAGTTAGAAACATTGATGAGAGAGAAACATTGACCAGCTGCCTCCTGCACACCTC
>PVJC01000316.1:46805-135490 GCA_004026665.1 Murina feae
CCCTCTGCCTTTACCCCCCCCCCTGCACTGTCCTCATCCATAGGTGTACGATTGTTGTCCAGTCTCTTCCCACACCCCAACACCCCTTTCCCCCTGAGAATTGTCAGTCCACTCCCTCTCTATGCCCCTGATTCTATTCTTTCACGTTTATTCTGTTCATCAGATTTTTTATTCACTTGATTTTTAGATTCACTTGTTGATAGATATGTATTTGTTGTTTATAATTTTTATCTTTACTTCTTCTTCTTCTCAAAGGGTACCTTTCAGCATCCTATATAATAAAACCCTAATATGCAAATTGATCGAATGGAGGAACAACTGGTCACTATGATGCGCACTGACCACTAGGGGACAGATGCTCAACACAGGAGCTGCCCCCTGGTGGTTAGTGCGCTCCCACAGAGGATCCCGGCTAGCAAGCGCAGCAGCAGTGGTGGGAGCCTCTCCCACCTTCATGGCAGTGCTAAGGACCCTCGAGGGGATGTCCAATTGCCAGCTTAGTCCAACACCCCACCAGCAGTCAGACATCCCCCCCAAGGAGTCTCACATTGCGAAAGGGCGCAGGCCGGGATGAGGGATCCGTCCTCACACCCCCCACCCCCCTGTGCACAAATATCGTGCACTGGACCTCTATTTTCATATAATACTGGTTGGGTGGTGATGAACTCCTTTAGCTTTTTCTTGTCTGTGAAGCTCTTTATCTGATCTTCAATTCTGAATGATAGCTTTGCTGGGTAAAGTAATCTTGATTGTAGGTTCTTGCTATTCATCACTTTGAATATTTCTTGTCACTCTCTTCTGGCCTGCAGTTTCTGTTGAGAAATCAGCTGATAGTCGTATGGGTGCCCCCTTGTAGGTAACTGACTGCTTTTCTCTTGCTGCTTTTAAGACTCTCTGTCTTTTGCCCTTGGCATTTTAATTATTATGTGTCTTGGTGTGGTCCTCCTTGGATTCCTTTTGTTTGAAGTTCTCTGTGCTTCCTGGACTTGTAAGTCTATTTCTTTCACCAGGTAGGGGAAGTTTTCTGTCATTATTTCTTCAAATAGGTTTTCAATATCTTGCTCTCTCTCTTCTCCTGGCACCCCTACAATTCTGATGTTGGAACACTTGAAGTTGTCCCAGAGGCTCCTTACACTATCTTCATATTTTTTTATACTTTTTTTCTTTTTACTCTTCTTAAAGGAAATGTATTTTTATTGATTTCAGAGAAAGAGAGGAAAATATAGAAACATCAATGATGGGAATCATTGATTGACTGCCTCCTGCATGCCCCCTACTGGAGATTGAGCCTGCAACCTGAGCATGTGCCCTGATTGGGAATTGAACAGTGAATTCCTAGTTTATAGTCAACACTTAACCACTGAGCCACACTGGCCAGACTTCACTCTTTTAACAGTGCCTTTCACAGAGAAGTCTTTAATTTTAATAGGATTGAACTCTATTGAACTTTTCTTTCATGGATTGTTCTACTACTGATGTTATATATAAAAATTCATTGCCAAACTCATGGTCACCTAGGTTTCCTCCTAGGTTATCTTGTTTTACATTTGGGTCTGTTTTAATTTTATGAAAGGTGTACAATAGATGTCTAGATTCAGCTCCCTCAGTGTAGGTGATCAGTTGTTCTGGCACCATTTGTTGGAAAGACTACTCTTTCTGTATCGAATTGCCTTTGCTCCTTGCCCAAGATCAGTCACCTTTATGTGTGGGTCTATTTCAGGGCTCTCTGTTCCGTTCCATTAATCTATCGTGTATATTCCTTAACCAATACCACACTGTCTTGTTTACTGAAGTTTATAGTAAGCCTTGAAGTTGAGCAGTATCAGCCCTCTGACTGTTCTCCTTCAATACGTGTTGGCTGAGTTTTTTATTTTGCCTTTCCATATAAACTTTAAAATTAGTTTTTTGATAGCCACAAAATAACATGCTGGGATTTTGATTGGGATTGCATTGAATCTATGGCTCAAGTTGAAAAGTGATTTTAACAATACTGAGTCTTTCTATCCATCAACATGGACTCTCTCTCCATTTATCTAGATCTCTGACTTATTTCACCAGAGATCTGGTACATATTTTGTTAGAGTTATACCTAAGTATTGCCTTGGGGTGGGGGGTACTAATGCAAATGATAATTTTTAACTTCAAATTCTAATTTAATTGCTGTACATAGAAAACAATTTTTGTACATTAATCTAATATGCTGAAAACTTGCTGTAATTGCTTTAGTTTTGGGAGTTTTCTCTAGATTCTTTGGGATTTTCTATAGTTATGTCATTTACAAATAGTTTCATTTCTTCCTTACTAATCTGTGTACCTTTTATTTCCTTTTCTTGTCTTATTGCATTAGCTAAGATTTTCAATACAATGTTGAATAGTGAGAGGGGACATCCTTACCTTGTTGACTTTAGGGGAAAAACATCTCTTCTCACTATTATGTATGATTTAGCTGTAGGTCTTTCGTAGATTTGAGGAAAACTTCCTAGTTTACTGAGTTTTTATCATGAATGAGTGTTGGATTTTTAAAAATGCTTTTTCTCATCTATTGGTAGGCATATGTAATTTTTCTTCTTTACCCTGTTTTTGTGATGGGTTACATTGATTGGTGTTTGAATACTGAACTAGTCTTGCATACCTGGGATAAATTGCAATTGGTCATGGCATATAATTATTTTTATGTGTCATTCTATTCTATTTGCTAATATTTTGTTGACTTTTAAGTCTTTGCTCATGAATATTGGTCTGTACTTTTCCTTTCTTATAATGTCTTTCTGGTCTTGGTATTAGGGTAATGTTGGTATCATAAAATGAGTGAGGATTAATAATACAAGTCAATTGCTTTCCTATATATAGCAATGAACAACTGGAGTTCAGAATTAAAAATACCACTTACATTAACACCCTTAAAAATGCAATACTTAGGTATAAATCTAACAAAATATACAAGACCTCTGGTGAAAGAAAGGAAATAACTTGTATTCCTCTGCTTCTATTTTCTGAAGAGATTGAAAATTGGTATTTCTTCCTTAAATATTTGGTAGAATTCACCAGTGAACCATGTAGGCCTGGTGCTTTCTGTTTTAGTTGTTATTAACTTCTCAAAAGTAGACTTAGGCCTCTTCCAATTATCTCTGTATTACTTTTGATAGACTGTTTTTCAAGGAATCATTCTGCTTCATCTAGATTATCTAATTTGTGGGAATAAAGTTGTTCCAATATTTTTTATTCTTTTAATGTCCACAGAATCAGTACTATAGTCCCTTTCATTTCTCATATTGATATTAGTAATTGTGTCTTTAAAAAAATTTATTGGTTTAGCTAGAAGTTTATAAATTTTCTTAAAAGAATCAGCTTTGACTTTGTGGATTTTTCCCTATAAACTTCCTGTTTTCAATCTCATCGATTTCTGCTGTAATTTTTCTTTCCTTTTGCTTACATTGGACTTAACTTGCTTTTCTTTTTCTAGTTTCCTAAGGCAGAAGTTTAAGATTGATTTTTCTTCTTTTTCAAATAGGTGTATTGAATACTAGAAACTTCTCTAAGAACTGCTTTTGCTGCATCTCACGTTTTGATAAGCTGCATTTTCATTTCGCTCAAAATGTTTCTCAAGACTTCTTCCACCCATGTTATTTAGAAAGGTATCAGTTAATCTCCAAGTATCTTGGGATTTCCCATCTATCTTTCTGTTAATTTCTAGTTTAATTCTACTAATTGTGGTCTGAGAGCATACTTGCCATGGTTTTTGTTCTTTTAAATGTTAACTTGTTTTATGGCCCGGAATGTGGTCTGAGAATGTATATGCTGCTGTTATTTTATAAATGTCAAGTGGATGTTCATTGATGGTACTCTTCAAACTGTCCGTTGATTTTCTGCCTGCCTGATCTGTCGATTACTGATAGAAAGTGGAACTCTTCAATTTTAAGTGTAGGATTGGCTTTCTCCTTGCAGTTTTATCGTTTGCCTTGAGTATTTGATGCTTTGTTGTTTAGTGTACACATTGATTTTTGTATCTCCTTGCAGAATTTACCTTTATCATCATGTAATGCCTCTCTTTATTTCTTGCTTTGGTCTGCTGTCTGAAATATAGCTCATACAGCTTTATTTTGATGTTTCCATGACACCCCTTACCCCCCTTTAATCCTTATCCAAGGAGGACATTTGTTCTAGTGACTTAGAAGCGGGGAGGAAGGGACAGACACATGTTGATTGGTTGCTTCCCACACTCACCCTGACTGAAAGTGGGGATCAAACCTGTAACCCAAGTATTTGTTCTTGACTGGTAATTGAACCCGAAGCCCCTTCAGTGGGTGGGCCAACACTCTAACCACTGAACACACTGGCTAAGGCTCTCCTTTTTAATGTGTCTCTTTAAAAAGTACATTTTTATTGATTTCAAAGAGGAAGGGAAAGGAATAGAAATATCAATGAGAATTGATCCACTTACCTCCTGAATGCCCCCTAGTGGGGATGAGTCTACAACCCCCACATGTGCCCTGACTGGGAATCGAATCATGACCTCCTGGTTCATAGGTCAATGCTCAGTCACTGAGCCATGCTGGCCAGGTAGTCTCTCTATACTTAAAATTGGGGTTCTTTAGACAACATATAGCTGGGTCATTTTTAAAAAAATCCCCACTGATAGTCTTATCTACCTGACATCGGAAGTGATTACTGATACAGCATCTACCACGTTACTGTTTTCTGTCATTATCCTTGCTCTTTGCTCTTATTTTGTCTCCCACTCTTTTTGGTAGGGACAGGGGAAGAAAGTTAAGTGTGGAAAGAAGGGTATGGATTTTGAGCATCCAGAGGCAAGTGGTAGTGGACCTTTGTATTTCTTTGGCTGCTCCTTTTTGGCAAATTCCCGAGTGTACTTTGTGGGCATTAATGCATTGTTCCCCACTGTAGAAGCTAAAATAAACCATCTTTCATCCCTTCATGCCTAGTATGTGAAAGATGACCTGGGCTTGGACAAATGGGCATGCTCAAGCAGGCCTTTAAGTCTTCATCAAATGACAGAGCAACTAAAATTTATTCACAGCAGTGAGCTGGTGGCTTTGTCCTGCAGCCCCTTAAATTTTTGCTTAAGGAAAGCAGATTCATTCTTGTGGAAACTCTGCTTGACTTCAAATCCAATGTGACTTCAAGCAAATGTCTTCCTATAACTGTACCATAAATGAAATTTTATAATAGAGAACCAGAGAAATCTAGAAGTTAATCTTAGCTTTGTCACTAGCTGTTACATCGGGCAAAACAATTCACCTGGGTTTGTCTTCACTTTTTAAAACAATAATGTACATAAAAGCATCTTGCTTATATAGTAGATACAGATAGGCAAATATATAAAAACTCAGGCCATTCCTCATTCAACTTCCTGTCTTTGTTCCACTGGACTGTGGGTGGGTGGGGCAAGCATTACCTAACTGTAGGCTCAAGCGTTATTGCCATCTCTGGCTCAATTTATTGTCAAGGGACAATGCAGCTAGAACAAGTGCTGCATTTAGAAACCCCCTACTAAGGGGTTTCCTTGCAGGTGATTCCTTGCAGTGATTTGCCAGACAGTGAACACTGACTGGCCCACTATCTGGCTTACAGGAGGCACTCAGTACTGATGCCATCATGGGCCAAGCAACCTGTCTTAGAAGTTCCATGAGAAGAGGGGCCTTATGGGTTTCTTTCATATGCCATTTCCAGATTCGAAAATGGTGGCAGGGTTAAGTGGAAGCTACCTGGACACTCTGCAGGACCAAACTGGAATTATAACTAAAACACGTATGCTAATTCGTGTTGTGGAACAAAGCTTGGCCTACAGAAGCATTCATATTAAAGTGACACTGTGGGGGGTGGACACTGTACTGCAGTGGAGCCTAATACTAATCCCAGGGCAGTGAGAACAAGATGGGAAATGTGCATGCAAAGTACTAATCTCTGGTGCACATTTGGAACTCAGCACGAGTTTCCAAATCTAAATTTCATTTTTACCTCTTCCTTTTCAGACTTAATATAAAGGGAATTAAAAATTGCTAGAGAAAAATGATTGCAAATCTCTTCTATGTATACATGGAATTTCCAGATTGTTGTATTGAGGGATCATGTGCTAATAAAGTCATTGGTTAGAATTTGCTGTAAATATCTGAGAACTTTCCAATGCTCATGACATTATAAATGACAATTTATTAAGTTATATGAAAAATGACAACTATAAATAGGAACAAAGCTTGGAAGAGAATTTGGAAAACAAATTTTTGCTATGTCAGAAACAGTGAAGTTAAGGTGAATCTGTAGTTTGAACTTGTGAAAGAAAAAAATGCCCCAAGAAACGGCCCCACCTTCCAGGGATGAAATCAGGGAATATGGAATTCTTGTTACTTACGGGAGACCACACAAGATCTGAAGCAGGGGGAACTGTACTGGTTGGAGTCATTACCTTGTCATGATGACCAAGAACGGAGGGAAAGCTCTGGGGGACTGAGGTCCTAGGTTTGGCTGCACAGTCTGTTGTAGAAATTAATAGCTTTATCACTAGCTATTACATTGGGCAAAACAACTCACCTTTGTTCTTAGAAATCCCGTTTCCAAAACTGAACTCACCTTCATCTTTCCCTTCCTCAGAAAGGCTTCCCCATCTTGGGTAACATGACCTCGGACACCTCCTTTCTGCAGGTCAATGGCTGATCTTTTCTTCTGTTCCCTGTGGTCACTGCCTTTGTTCAGGTCCCAAACAATCCGCCATTTATTGCATCCCCCGAAGTGCTGGGTTCCCTGCAACTGATCTCTCAGATCTTCCTGAGGCACAACTCAACACCATCCTCCTATCTAAATATTTTTCCCCCAACACTCATGGGACAATGGCCAAGCCGCACCGCCCCCCCCCCCCCCCCCCCCCCCCCCCCCGCAAAGTATATTAAGCCTTCTGTGACCCAATCCATCTTGTCAAACTTGCTTTTCTTACCCCTATTCTCAAACTTCAGGTTCATTGGGCACCCTGTCCTATGCTTTCCTAATTACATGGTATTGCTCACAAAAGTTTCTTTCCACAGGAATGCCTCACAACCCCCACATTTCCAAAGGTTCAGTCTAAGACATCACTGAATTCAGATGAGGTTAAAACTCCCTTCTCTGAATTTTCACTTTATCCTTGTGATGTTTATCATTTGCAACCAGATCACAAACTCCAGGAGGACAAGAAACACTCTTGGATTTGCCTTCTGAGTGTGTCCGAAAGGGTATGATCTAAGACACCAGGACAGAATTTTAAATCTAGCCCCTTGTATACTGTCAGGCAGCAGTCTGAAAAGTGGCTCTCTCTTCCCTAAAGCTTGTGATGATGGTCCTCTGGCTTCTCAACAGTCCCTCAAGGATGTAGACCAGATTGGAATCACTGTACCTCTGGTACCTCGTACAGAACTGGGCCAGACAAGTAATGCAGAGAATGAGAGATGAAGCTAATCCAGCAATTTTTCTTCCTGGTTTCTTGGTCCAAATCCTAAGGTGATGAGGCATGCAACTTCAGATTCATGGCCATTAGTTCAAACAGTACAGAAGAAAGTTATGTTCATGAAGAACTCATCTGCTGATGCTCCAAGTTCCTAAAATGATTAATTTCTCATCCGCTTGGTCATATGCTTCTTAAGAGAGGAAGGACTATAAATTCCTGAGAAACTAAATTCTTTTATGCTGTTGGGTGAGAAAAATCCTTTAGGAAAAAGTGTTGGCTTCCTACCCATGATCCTAAGAAACCAAAGAGCCATTATACACTGAACTTTTCATACTAAGAAAAGAGTTAGAGAGATCAGAAAACAACTTTGATTTAAGCACCATGAACTTTTTGTCAAGCAAAAATAGTCTTTATTCAAATTTAATGGAAACAGGGGTCACTATACTTTGCAAGACGGGGAAAAATAAAATTAAAAAAAATTATTTTCTTTTATTTTCTTAATATAAAACAATATAATCACAATACCAGAATATGGAACTCTAGAGTTTGTTTCCTATGGGTTACTGTAGATATCAATTTTCCTTGACTGTGCTATTCACAACTTTGTAAGTCCAAAAATATGAAACCAAAGTGGTAGGAAACTTAAGACTTAGCACTTTCACTAAATGGCATACATCAAAGGGCATCAATTCAAGGGCAAAAATGGTTGAACTCACCTTACCTACCTATGTCATCATTCCAGCCTTAGACCCGTCCAGGTACTGAGCTCCCTGTAAGAAATGCCAGGCTTGAAAGCCAAGGCATTTTGGATATTCTACTGTGGACCATGAGGAAAGGGGGTTTTCAAAGAGAAGATTGTTTTCAGTCGAGCAGGAAGGCCTGGCGCCAGGAGGCTTTACGGAGAGGAAGCACTTAGATTTAACAATTGTAGACACACCATTAGGGGAGTTAAAAATGTACAGCAGTGACGTATGTTCTACTTCAATCACTTGTGCTACGGCTACCAAACATGTACAAAACTTCTCGGGTAGTTCCAGCTGTGGTAGTAGCCAGTTAGGATCTTGAGTGGGATCTAGATCTAGACCGGGAAGGTGATCTGGATGCAGACCTGGATCTAGACTTGGACCGAGATCGGGTTTTTGAAGCAGACTTTGATCTGGAGCGTGATTCTGACGGGAGATTTGGTTTGGATTTAGAATTGGACCTTGACCGTGACCGGGTCTCCTGATTGGTGCTAGCATCCTTGCTCTCCCCTCCACCTTCCCTCTGCCCAGACTCGGACTTGGCACGTTCCCGCTCCTTTGACACTGAGCGGGACCGTGATCTGGACTGGGAGCGGTCGGCATCTTCCTTCTTTTTCTTCTCACTGCTGCTGCTTGACTTGCTGTCTCGCTTGCTGCCATGTTTTCGGCTCCTCTTGCTCTTGCTTCGGCTGCGGCTGCGGCTTCGGCTGCGGCTACGACTCTCCTCCCGGCTTCTCTTCCTCCCCTTCCTCTTGTCCTTGCTTTTGCTGCGGCTCCTACTACGGCTCCTGCTGCCTCCCTTGCTCCTGCTCCTGCGGAGACCTTTCTCCTGACTCCGGCTCTTCTCCTTGCTCCTGCTCCTGTGCTTCTCCTCCTCCACTCTCCTCTCTTGACTCCTGCTTCGGCTTTTACTTTTGCTTTTATGCCGACTGGGACTCCTGCTCTTGGACTTCCCGGTATTGTCGTTGTTCTGAATCTTCTCTTCAACTTGGTCTTTACTCTTGCTGCGGCGCTTGTCCGCGCTGCGGCTACGGCTGCGACTCTTGTCCTTGCTGGGGCTGCGGCTTTTTTCCTTTTTGCTCCGGCTGCGGCTCTGACTGCGGCTACGGCTCTTGCTCCGGGAATGGGAGCCAGACCTGAGAAGACAGTGATGTGAAAGTCACAAACAACTCCATACCTGATGCTAATCATCAGATGGAAAAGCCAAAGAAATGTGGAACCTTGCCCCACAGTGTAATGCCTGGCCAACGACTGCTGAACCCCCATGATTCCAGTCCAGATCGAGAGAAACTGGCGTGAGACAAGACTGGCAACATGATTGTAATCAATGTAGCAAATGGCATGGGTGTTTCCTGTCCAACCCTCCACTTATACAAGGAAGACCTACCTAGACCGAGATCTACTCTTAGAATGACTGCTTTTGCTGCTGCCACTTCGGCTTCTGCTCTTACGAGAATGTCTGCTTCGAGAGCGAGACCTACAGAGAGAAAACATTAAAAAACATATTAATAATACTTGCTGACAAAAGCCCAGAGGAATAGTCAACTAAGGTATTTTTTCAATAAAAAAATTATGTATGGCACTGACTGTTCAGGCACAATGCTGAGAGAAGTCTTCCTTGTATTCTAGGTCCACAGGTCAAGTTGCTTTCAAATATCCCACCTGGATGGCTTACCTGAAACTGAGTAACTCCCATCTTGAACTCACTCTGCTGGGTTCCAACCTCATTTCCACAGATGCTGCTGTTATTTACCCAAGTCCTCATGCTAGAAACCACAGTACCCCTTGACTCTTCTTACACCTTCATCCTCTTAACATATGGTCATTCAGCCTCTTCTCCAGTCTATCCATCTGCTTCCGCCCCCTTCCCCTGGTCCCACAGCAGCTTCCCAGCATGGGAATGGCACACTTTTGCCCATTTACCCATCTAATCTGTTCCTCTCACGTGGACTCTCTTTCATTGCCTTTTAGGCTCAGTGGGGGAAACAACTGATTCCAGGTGTAGGGCAGGATATGAATAAGAAAATGGGCCCAGAACATCTCACGATAGAGAAAAACTTGCAGACATTGCGGGGCACCAACATCTATGAAAGGATTATGGGCAAAAACGTTGACCTGTATCTCATCTCATTGACTCCTCTGTAGATCTAACTTCCAGATTATAGGAACTTCAGGGGATAAAGTTCAAATTCAGTGATACCAAGAGGAAATAGGCAAATAAATTCAGAACGTGGGATAGTATTAAAAATCAAGAGAAGTAAATGTCACAGGGACAAGAAGGTAGGAAAACGGCTTCAGACCGAAGAGACCTAACAACCCTTTGCAATGCATGACAATAAGACCAGATCCTGATAAGGAAAAAAATGTAGCTTTAAAGACATCCCCAGAACAGCTGGGAAAACTGTAATATGGCCTGGACATTAGAGAACTTGATAGAGTCACTGCCAACGTTCTTAGATTAGAAAATGGAAGTGTGGTTATCCTCATTTCTTAGAGACACATGCTTAAGTATTTAGGAGCCAAGTGTCATAATTTCTACAACTTCCTTTCAAACACTACAACAAAAAAAATGTATAGAGTGTATATAAATACACATACACATAGTAAAAAAGACAAGTTGCCCTGATTGGTTGCTCAGTGGTTAGAACATCACCCCAGGACTGAAGGCCCCTAGTTTGATTCCCGGTCAAGGGCATACAGGTTTACCAGCCCCAGTAGGCAACCAACTGATGTGTCTCTCTTGATGCCTCTCATTCCCCAGAGCCTCCCTAGAAATTAATGGGGAAAAATATCCTGGGATGAGGATTAAAAAATAATAAAGACTGTTGAAGCTGGAAGGTATGTGAACTATTCTTTCAACTTTATGTTTGAAAATTATCACAATAAAAAGTTTTAGAGACCCGGCCAGTGTGGCTTGGTGCTTGAGCATCCACCTATGAACCAGGAAGTCCCAGGTTTGATTCCTGGTCAGGTCACATGCCCAGGATGTGGGTTTAATCTACAGGAGGCAGCTGATCAAGGATTCTCTCACATCACTGATGTTTCTATCTCTTTCCTTCTCCCTTCTTCTGTGAAGTCAATAAAAATACATTTAAAACAAAAGTTTTGAGAAATATTTAGTAAAGCATATTCACACAAAATCCAAACAAAAAGATACTGAAACAAGAGTCAACTTGAAGAGCTCTCAATGACCAAAGACAACATTCTGAGCATAAAAAATTATGGCCACAATAGACAAAACATTAAATATATAAACATCCAAGAACTCATTCAAAATGATACTAAATGACCACCCTTTTCACCTTTGGGGGTTACTAGGGCACATTTAATATTCTGAAAGCTGGTAAATAAAAGTACCAAATTTTCAGTTTGCATTTCCTATAAAAACTACTTGAGGGTAACGAAAGTATGAATGAGGGAAATTATCCTTTATAGAAGAATAGCCTTTAAATACAAAATGAATGAAAAAATTAAAAAGTCATCATTTTGTAACCACCAACAAATAGCTCTATGTAATAATTATCAATAGATGCTAAAATTATTATGTGAAATGTTGACGCAGAACTTGATAATGGACTATTCAGGTGACAATGGAACCATCATTCAAAGTGGGAGATCCAAACACCACATAAGTGAGGCAACAGGAAGTACAAAGCCCTTCTTGTGAAGGACACCTGGATTTACTCTAAATGCCTCAACATCTAACAAGTTATAGGAAATATGAGGAATAAGATAAAGAAATGTGTTAACACAACAAGGACACAATTAGCAAAATCTCAACTATGGGAAAATCTTCAAAACAGATAATCATTTCTTCAACAACTAAATGCATGGAAAATAAAAAAGGTAAAGGAGGACATATCAGTGATTAAAAGGAGGATTAAGAGCCCTAGCCGGTTTGGCTCAATGGATAGAATGTCGGACTAAAGGATCCTGGGTTCGATTCTGGTCAAGGGCACATGCCAAGATTGCAGGCTTGATCCCCAGCAAGGGGCATGCAGGAGGCAGCCAATCAATGATTCTCTCTCATCACTGATGTTTCTAGCTCTCTCTCCTTCTCTCTGAAATCAATAAAACTATATTCAAAGAAAAAAAAGGAGAATTAAGAGACATGATTTTTGCAATGTGTGGACCTAGTCTCTGCCCATCGTCTCCAATTTATCCTTTAGAGCTCTGTTTCTATGGTGGGTTGTTAGGGAAGCCTTTGCCTGTTCTCCGGATTGGTTGTGCTGTGCATTTCCTTGGGCATACTCGGCACAATGCTCAATGCCTGTCTTTTTTTTTTTTTTAATATATTTTATTGACTTTTTTACAGAGAGGAAGGCAGGGGGACAGAGAATTAGAAACACCGATGAGAGAGAAACATCGATCAGCTGCCTCCTGCACACCTCCCACCGGGGATGTGCCCGCAACCAAGGTACATGCCCTTGACCGGAATCGAACCTGGGACCTTTCAGTCCACAGGCTGACGCTCTGTCCACTGAGCCAAACCGGCCAGGGCTCAATGCCTGTCTTTTCCACCAGATTGAGTTCATGAGGGCATGGACTATATCTGCCTTGTTCACAGTGCCTGGCCCATGTGCAGAGCAGCTGCCGAATAAGATAAAAAGACAGTCTCCACTCTTGAGTAACTAGAGCATCTGGGAGAGTAATCAAGGGACCAGTTAGTGGCCATGTTTGTCCTCAGTGAGGGTATGATATGGGGGACCCAAGAAGAAATGAGAAAGGTCATTGATTCCTGCCTCAGAAAAAGGACTTTACTTCTCTTTATATTGATGACACAAGAGTTCAAGGGCTTTACAAATAAATATGTAGCTCCAAGTTCTGAGTTATTGAAGAAGTATATTCCTAAGAACTCAATAGGAGAAAGAAAATGGATTGTTTTATGTTCTCATTAATGAACTTATAGCAACCTCCAACACATAATGATATCAACAGTACCTGGAGTGACTCCGGCTCCTGGAGTAGGACCGGCGCCGTCTAGAACCAGGCTTGTCTTCCACTAATCTGATTTTTCTGCCATTGACTTCAGTTCCATCCAATTTTTCCAAAGCTCTTTTCATATCGGAGTAAGACACAAATTCAATCACCCCTTCATTTTTGCGTCCCTTGTGAGCATCTGCATATGTCACTTCTCCTGCCTGACGCATATAATCCTAAAGAAAAGGAAAATCACTGATTAGGTTAAGACACATTTTGCTAAGGCAGTTAGTGCAATCACAGTAACAAAAGTTTTCCCTTTCTTTTAGGAAGAAATGCTAGCTTTCCTCAGAATAAAGTTTATTCTTAAAATAGTTATATCTACAGCCCTGGCCAGTTTTCTCAGTGGTTAGAGTGTCAGCCCACGAACGGAAGGGCAGGGACTTGGGTTGCATATAGTAGGGGTACATATAGTAGGCTACTAGTTGATGTCTCTCTCTCTCTCCCCCTTTACTTCCCCCTTCCATTCTCTATCTAAAGATCAATGGAATAAAATATTCTTGGGTGAAGATTAAAAAATAATCTAATCTAATAAAAGAGTAATATGTGAATTGGTGTCACTCTGCTACACCTAAACCATGCCCACCAGCCAATCAGAGCAACTATATTAAGGTGACCAGATGTCCCAATTTTTAACCATTTGTCCCAAGTCCCACGGCGTTTTAAAAAAGTCCCGATTTTTGGAAAGAATGCACAACAAGCTAGAGAACGGCGGGAGAACGGGAAGGGAATATATGGTTTTCAGTGGCCAAGCAGTCAATGGTGTCCTGCTTTACCAATGTTATAATCTGGTCACCTTAAACTATATGCAAATGAACCCAGCCAAGATGGCGGCCAGCAGTCACAGAGATGGAAAAAGCAAGAGACTTGCCCCAGCGATGGAGGAGCAGGCTGTGGCCTCTGCTCAAGGCAACAAAGTTTCAATTATAGAAGATAAATAAATCCCAGATACCTGCTTCCAGCCAGCCTTGCAAACAGCCATCAGCCCCTCACCCACGCTGGCCAGGCACCCCAGCAGGACCCCCACCCTTATCCAGGACACCCCTCAGGAAAAACCAGCCGACCCCCACACATGCACCAGGCCTCTATCCTCCTATATAATAAAAGGGCAATATGCAAATTGACCCTAACAGCAGAATGACTGGGAATGACTGGTCACTATGACACACACTGACCACCAGGGGACAGATGCTCAATGCAGGAGCTTCCCCTGTGGTCAGTGCACTCCTACAGGGGGAGCTATGCTCAGCCACAAGCCAGGCTGATGGCTGCCAGTACAGTGGTGGTGGTGAGAGCCTCTCCTGCCTCCTCAGCAGCACTAAGGATGTCAGACTGCAGCTTAGACTTGCTCCCTGCTGGCAAGTGGACATCCCCCAAGGGCTCCCGGGCTGCCAGAGGGATGTCTGACTGCCAGCTTAGCCCTGATTGCCTGGGGAGCTGGCCTAAGCCAGCAGGTGGACATCCCCCGAGGGATCCCAGACTGCGGGAGGGCACAGGCCTATCTGACCCCCCCCAAGTGCACAAATTTTTGTGCACTGGGCCTCTAGTCCTATATAATAAAGAGGTAATATGCAAATTGACCCTCACACCATAACAATATCATAAGATGGTGATGCACACAATGGGGGTGGGGCTGGCGGCTGCCAGGCGCAGCTTCTGCCGGGGTTCCTGTGGCCCTGTTGGGGTGCAGGGGTCCCAGTGGCTGCTTCACGCAACTTCTGCCGGGGTTTCCATGGACCCACATGTGCACCGTGGGGGTGCAGCCCAGAGGCGGGCATTGGGGTGGCACTCCAGGACTCGGGGTGGTCCCATGGCGGACATGGGGGGAGAAGGGGGTCTTGTCCCCAAGCCTCACGCAATGAGTCACTAGTAAATAAATAAAAAGTAAAATATTGACATCTGCACACCAACCATTTACTGAGGTTCTTTAAAGCATCAAGCATTAAGTAGATGGTAGAGATAATGAATATTTAACTGTTCTTTAATAGGCCCAGAGCACAGATTTGTGCACCAGTGGGGTCCCTTGGCCTGACCTGCGCCCTCTCATAATCCGGGAACCCTTGGGGGATGTCAGAGAGCTGGTTTCAGCCTGATCCCTGCAGGCCAGGCCTAAGGACCCCACTGGTGCACGAATCCATGCACCAGGCCTCTAGTATGCATAGAAGGTCTTTGGTTAATCTCTTCCCGCCCTCTCCCCTCCTCCCTTCCCTGAGATTTATCAGTCTGTTTCATGTTTCCATGGCTGTGCACTGAGCATCTGCCCCCTGGTGGTGGTCAGTACGTGTCATAGCGAATGGTCCCTTAGGCTTTTATATTTATAGATTATGTGTAAATACAAAAATTTTTAGTTAACTATCACTTTCTAAATTTTATAGTGGTATGTTCTTTGTTTATAGGCACTTTAGAAGTTCATATCATTACATTTAAGTTAGCACTTTTACATTTCATTATAAATTCTTGTTTGGAAACATGATGGGGGGAATTTTTTTTTTTTTTAAAGATTGCAGCCTGACTGCCATGGTTCAGTGGTTGAGCATCAACATATGAATCAGGAGGTCACTGTTCAGTTCCTGGTCAGGGCATAGGCCTGGATGGTCTATGGGCTTAATCCCCAGTGTGGGGTGTGCAGAAGGCAGCCAATCAATGATTCTCTCTCATCACTGATGTTTCACTCTCTGTCTCTTCTCCTCTCTGAAATTAATAAAAATAAATAAATAAAATTAAAAAATATATATATATGACTGGAGAGTCTAAATATACTCAACTCACTTTGCTAGAGATGACTTAACGATGGACTAAAGATGAGAAGCAAGATAGAAAACTTTGAATACCCTTTACCTTTCTTCTAAAGACCATCCAGATTAAGATACTACTTATTAAGCTTTTCTTCTATATGGAGATTAAAAATGAACACGATTCTCAAAGAATGAGCTGGAATCAGTACACCGGATCTTAACTATTTATTTATTTAAATATATTTTATTGATTTTTTACAGAGAGGAAGGGAGAAGGATAGAAAGGTGGAAACATCAATGAGAGAGAAACAGCAACAGCTGCTTCCTGCACACCCCCTACTGGGGATGCGCCCTCAACCAAGGTACATGCCCTTGACCAGAATTGAACCCGGGACCCTTCAGTCTTCAGGCTGACGCTCTATCCACTGAGCCAAACTGGTTAGGGCAATCTTAACTTTTTGACATTAAAACTTTTTCGGGGTTAAGAGTCCATGAAAAACAAGTAAATCTTATGAAAAAACATGGGTCAGATAGTCATATTTACCAAAGAGGATCTACACTGCAAGCTGCATATTAAAACTAATGTTGCAGTCCTAACCGGTTTGGCTTGGTGGATTGAGTGTCGGCCTGCAGACTGAAGGGTCCCAGGTTTGATTCTGGTCAAGGGCATGTACCTTGGGTGTGGGCACATCCCCAGTAGGAGGTATACAGGAGGCAGGTGATCGATATTTCTCTATCATCGATGTTTCTAACTCTCTATCCCTTTCCCTTCCTCTCTATAAAAAAATCAATAAAATTTATTTAAAAACAAAACAAACAACATATGTTGCAGGTGATGGTCTCATAACATATAGTAGCAGTGAGATGCTGATGTCTTCTATACTCTTTTAGAACCTTTAATTGGAGACTTTCCAAATGCTTTGGGAAAACTTTCAAACATATAACACCATTGCATTCTGTGTATGCCTGGGTCTGCATAAAGTTACCTCTGTCCCAACCTTAACTCCTGCCCAACCTTATCCTAAAAGGTTAATAGGGTCCAAACCTTTAGGTCTTGCCAGCTGCATCGACTTGACAAATTTTCCACAATAAGTCTGTATTCTGTGCGGGTAGGAGGGCCATATTTATCTCGGCCACTTCTTCTATAACCATATCCACCTTTGGAAGGTTCAAATAGGTAAGATTACTTCAGCGGAGGAAAAGGAAAAAATGCTATAGCACATATTTCCCTTAAATATTCCATTCAACCCCCCATCCCAAATAGCACATATATTTTAACTATATCCCCACCCTCAAATCCAAACTAGATTTCTTAAAAAAAGCAATCAACTAAACATGAAAATTTAATTTACAAAATTGTAAGTATATATATATATTCGTTAATATTTATATTTAAAAGATCATGCATAAATTAAAAACTATTAACAATTTAGAAATAAGTAACCAAATTACTAAATCAGTTACTGGTGTTACTCACAGTGATTAAAATTTTTGTGACTATTTTATATGATAAAAAAAAAAGATTTTCAGGCACCTATTTCAGTTTAATCTCATCTGTGTCTAACCCTTGGGATCCTCACCACCCAGGTCTAATGGGGAAAGGTTGCGGTCGTCACATGGCTTCCTGTTTTTGGTCAGCCAAGGGCCACAATGGTTCAAAGAGCCACGCATGGAAAGGTAACCCAAGGTCAGCAAATGGAACAGGCAGTCATCTTAGCCTCAAAGGATTCTTTTAATTAAAACATTGAGGTCTTTGTTAAATCTATGTTAAACAATTGCATTACAGAGAAAAACAAAACAACAACACAAACACATATCATTAAACATATTTATAAAGTATTAAAACAAGAAATTTATGCCATTAATTAAAATTAAACATCAAATATATTTATTTTCAATTTTACATTTCAAAAGATACATATTTTAAAAACAAATGGCTTAAATATCAATACATTTTTATGTAACATTCATTAATTACTTTTAAAAATTAACATTTAGTAACAAAGGCATGTCATTGATACAAATGCCCTTTAAATGCTTACTGCGTCCAGAACCGTAACTGCCATCTCGACGTGGGCCGCGGGCATGCTCAACAATTACTCGCTCACCACAAAGGTCTTTGCCATTCAATTCATACACAGCATCATCTGCATCTCGCAGATCATCAAACTCCACAAACCCATATCTAGAAGAGAGCAAACAAAATCTTGGTTGGCACCATCGTGGCATCCAGCTTCATTACACTGAAGAGAAAGCAGGTCATGCTTAGCAAAAGTTAGGCAGGGTTTGCAAATTAAAATCAACTTCCTCTTCCCTTTAGCAGAAACCACTTGGCTTTGTGCCAACAGGTTAAGGAGACTTCTCAAGGTAGACTCCTGTCTTTCTAGTAGGAGACTGACTAAATATAGAGACTTCTTTAGTTTCCCAGTAGTTGGTGGCAACTACGAAGACCTCCACAGGGATGCTTGATATAACGCATCAAAATATCACATAAAACTCTTCGATTAGATCTACATTCAGACACTGTGTCTTAACTGTTGAATCATGTTTGGAATAACATACCAGGTTAAAAAATAATCTCCAATCTCCTTGATGAAAAATTTAAAATGTCTCTTTTCCTCTACCTAAAGGAAGTAGTCACAAATGAATAAATGTTCTAGAAATTATCAGTGAGAAATAGAGCTCTTCACTTCCTCGCAATATCCCAAATTCATTTTCATGAGGCTTTAGGTAGGCTGGAGTTCTCTAAAACCTATTTAAAGCTGTGCAAACTTCTATACAAACTGTTGTTAGAAATTTCCCAGCAAATTGGTTTGGTGGTTTAATACATACCAGAAAGAAAACAAACTACCCCCCAAAATTCTATTAATGCCTGTTAGAGAACACAACTTTATAAAACGAAAAGCACAAAATCTGTAAGATATTTATAAGCAAGATGAAACAAAGTATGTTATCAATAAACTTGTAGTTTGGTCTATGACAGCTGTGAAAAGTCTAGCTTTGTGACCACTGCCTACACCTAAAAACCAAAACCATCTTAATGATCATATCTGATCACAAAGGAAAGTTATCAGCAGTGTCTTTAAACTCTAACAAACTTGGGCACCCAGGCAAACAAACTTACTAGTTTGTGTTTCTCTGCGTTTAAATATAATGGAACTAAAAACAAATGAAAAGATTTGCTACAAGTTCATCCAGCCTGACCAAAAGGATCCCAGCTTCTTTAACATGTAATGCTATATACCCTCAACAACGTGTTAAGGAAGAGAACTCCGTTTTGCAGAATTCTTTCTTTACTAAAGCGTTCCTTTCCGGCAAGTCTCTCAAGGTGACAATGCACAACTTTGGAGGGTTCTTTATGCTGAAATGGCATTCAGAGTCACTAAATCTCAACTCCTTAAAAAATGTAACACACTGCCCTAACTGGTTTGGCTCAGTGGACAGAGCGTCGGCCTGCAGACTCAAGGGTCCCGGGTTCGATTCCGGTCAAGGGCATGTACCCTGGTTGCAGGCACATACGCAGTGGGGAGTGTGCAGGAGGCAGCTGATCGATGTTTCTCTCATTGATGTTTCTAACTCTCTATTCTTCTCCCTTCCTCTCTGTAAAAAATCAATAAAATATATTTAAAAAAAAAGTAACACAGACACACCCAGCTGTTTAATGGGAAATGTTTTGCAGTAACAACAACTCAGAAGCCACCTGGCTTCCTTCATGGGCTATGAAGTCTTTAAAACATGGTTTCATAATTTCATGGGCTAGAATTTCTGAGCAGCTTAATAAGAATGACATTGAACTTGAGGTAATATTTGACAGAGCAGGTAAAACCTCTCCAAATCAGTGACTTTCTATGTTAAAAAGTGCTTTAGTCTACCCTGACTGGTTTGGCTCAGGCGATAGAGCTCAGCCTGCGGACTGATCAGTCCCAGGTTCAATTCTGGTCAAGGGCATGTACCTTGGTTGCGGGCACATCCCCAGTAGGTCGTGTGCAGGAGGCAGCTGATCTATGTTTCTCTCTCACCGATGTTTCTAACTCTCTATCCCTCTCCCTTCCTCTCTGTAAAAAAAAAATCAATAAAATACATTTTTATAAAAAGTGCTTTAGTCACTAAAAGTCTCTAATAGATCATATACTGCTGCTGCTTTTTCCTTCCCAAAGTAATGTGGGTCATGAGGAAAGTTATACTATCATTTTTAGAGAAACAGGTTTGAAAAGCAAATAAAAAAATCAAATCTAACTATTTTCTCTTTGGTTTACTTCTAAATAGATGATAAAGTAGCCCCCTCTCCTCAAAAGAACCTTCCTTAATTTAGCTGTCAAGACTTGTCATAGGTCTGCTTTTGCCCACAGCATCACTGCTCTTGGCATCATACGAGAGCCTGATGCCAAGTACAGAGGATGGGAGAACACACTTAACACGGGCATGGAGAAATGGCCTCCACACCCCTCTGGCTCAGCACCATTCAATGACCCCAATTCATTAATGTGATGCCAGAAGGAAAGCAATGACTCCTCAAGATAAATAAATAAGAGGAACATCTAAACGGTTCTGTTCAAAATAATAAGGATTTACAACTACTTAGGGGTCAGAGAATGCAAGAGCCTATGCTCTGCAAATCACCCAAAATAAAAAGCCAAACTTTTGTTAACAAGTGATGTGTGTGTGACCTCTGCAGAGCTCCTCCTGTGCATGCTCATTCTGTGCCAAGGCTTACCTGCAGAGCTCATCTCCCGTTAAAGGGAAAGGAAAGACAACCTGTTAAGTGGAGGCACAATGATCTACAAACAAAAGTTAATGCTCTTGCAGCTGAGGCTGAAGAAAGGCATACCTTGCTAATAAAATTCTTCCGAGTTATAGAGATTCATTTGTGTTTTTAGATAATGGCCCCTACAGTCCTTCCTTAATATTTCTAAAAATTCCCAACAGGTGGGTCACATAGTAGCCATATTTTTGTGAGCTATCCAAGGTAACTTAGTAAAATAGCTGACTTATGATCAAATTTACCTCACAGAAAATTTTTGGCTACTACTCTATGAAAAGCCACAAAACCTATTTGGAACATTTTAATGTTAGAGTCCAGTCCAAGGGTAAATGAGGCACCTGTCACTTCTCTCTGCCACTGACATATTGGGTGGTTTGGAAGATGAAATCAAGTATCCTATATAATGAGAGAGGAATATGCTAATTAGCCATTACACCCTGAGGTGTAACAACCAAGCGCATCATGATCAGATCACGGATCAGCAGGACGGTGGGCCAGTGAGGTACAAGAGGGCTGTGGAGAGCTACAGGAGGGGCAGGGCATAAGGGGTGAGGGGAAGGAGAGGACAACAGTGAATTACTGGCTACAAGTGGGCAGCAGAAAGCTACAGGGACAGGGTAGCAAGCAAGCAGGAGGCGGAGAACTACAGAAGAGGGCAGGGCAACAAGCTATGAGGGGGGCTGGGGCAGCAGGTGGAGAGCTACAGGATGTTGGCAGCGACCTACTGGTGCACGGATTCGTGCACAGGGCTACTGGTCTTCCTATAACCACAAACCATACCTGAAAGGGACTCCTGTGCTAAGAGTGAAGACCAGGTCAGTATGGTTGCTTCTAACACATTACTGTTTATTTAGATCTGCTCTACTCAAAGAATGACTTACTTCATTCAATAAAGTGAAAGGGTTCCCAAATAAAGCAAGAAGACTACATATTAACAATAAAATGTTACTTAACATTTAATTTCCATATGCTGGGCAATGTTATCTTATTTAATATTCATAATACCTAGAGTCAGGTCTATTACCCTGTTTTACAGATGAGGCATATTGTAACTATTAAGAATGCAGAAGAACTGGCCTGGGTTCTAGTCCTAGTTCTGCTATAAACCAACTCTAAAAAGCACATTTAAATAATTTTATTTCTCTTGATCTAATTTATCTATGAAAAGAGGTAGCTGTACTACATACGTCTAAGGTCAGAAGTATGACAGATAAAAGTTAGTCCTCCTCTGGCTTAATGATGGAATGATGGGATAATTTAAACCAATATGGTAGCACCAGGGGTATACAAGAGTGACAGGTGGACAGGGATAAATTTAATTTTTACCCTCTAAAATACCTTTTAAAACTACTGTATGGGTCCCAATTTTAGTTTTATTTAAATATTTTAACTGTCTGAAATTTTAGTGCCTTCTAGAAAGAACTCTTTTTAAATCCACCTTAATATCCCTTTGTGCTTCGCATATAACATGAAATTAATCTCTGCTCCCCCAAAGTACTTCCCTTTGGATACCTTTGTCAGAGGAAGGAGTGATGTTACACACATGTATGCATACATATCTCTAGTGTGACCTGAGAATAAGCCTCACAAGAACACAGCCCAACAGATGATATATTTCTGAATTCTAACTACAGACACCCTCTTCTGCTCTATTAAAAACAAAGACCATCTTTCAATAATTCTAGTATGAGAATAAAGAAGTTTAAGGAATTCTGGAGACTGAATCTAAGACAAATCTTAAAATCCCTCTACGGTAGGGATTGATAAAAACAAAAAGCCCCCAACATCCCTCCTCCTGCTGGACTCCCACATGCCACATCTCTCAGCCTTTCTCCCCTATGCCTATGCGAAAGACCAAACAGCATGGCCTAATTATTAAACATACTCGTCAACAATGAAAAGAAAAACTACTCTCTTCAACATTTCTCTGCTAGTGCCTTTTCCCAAACTCTTTTTCTCAGGATCATGTTTTATCCTGACAAATGAAGTAAAAAATGATGGGAGGGAAGTTCCTGTTATATTCTCCCTAAAAAAAAAGTGGACACCATGATTCTTAGGAAGTATAGACAGGTATCTGGAAACCACAAACAAATGGCACACTGAGTGATGTGGGCTGTTCTAAACTTCAGCCCATTCTAATTAATAATCCTATGGTCTTCCTCTTCAGCACCTAATGTACTGCTCAGGTTACCAGTCATAACTGCTAGAACTGGAATGACATATTTGAATAGACTTTCTGTGATCCTAATAACCTATACCAATGGTCCCAAATACCATTCTGCATGTTCCGCGGAAGAGAATGTGGAGTTGATCTCACCCCTTTTGGAATAGCTTAGGGTCAACCTCTGTCTTCCAAACATCATCTCTGAAGAGGGAGACTAGAGAAAAGTCCCGTCTGAAAAATTATGAGCATGACTCGCTCTGGAGATAGGCTGATCAGTGGCTTAACTGGTCAGGGGTTGACTAAGGGGATGCTTGATACCAGCTAACTGACAGGGCGTGGATATGGGGAGCCAGGTAAAGCAAGCCTCCACGGGTGTGCCTGAGATCACCCACCAACACTGCTCACACCAAGGGGCATGCCTTGGATGTTCTCACTATAAGAAAAATTTGCCCCTTTTCACAGTGGATCTCTGCTCACCTTTGTCCTAAAACTGTGCCACATGCTTTTCTTTGTATGTGGACATGACAGTCCTCAGCCAACCATCAGCAGGATGTGAGTTTTGTTTTCCCAATGTGGTGAGCCATTCCCACATTCACTCATTTTCCTTGTAAGAACCGAACCTCTCCATGGCTGGTCAGGATTAGGGATGTTGCTGTAGCCAAGGAAAAATTTTCATCTGTTGAAGTTAACCCACGGGTTGCCTTGAACCCTTAAACTAGGGTCAATAGCACTGTACATTAAGGGCAGAGCCCTTAAATCTACCCTGAAAGAAATGGCATTTAGTGAACAGGAATGAAATAGCTTTCTTTAAAAGCACCCGGTGTTGGACCTCTGCTTCAGCCAACTTGGTGTTTGAGATGAAATACGTTAGGACACACTGATAGGAGAGTGATAATAATAAAAACAAACAAACCAGTAATTCTTGCTGCCTGCTTGGAAAACTGCAGAGATACTTCTGCAACCAACTCTCTAGTGCTCAGGTGAGGCCAACTTGGACAAAAGTTTGTGAGTGAGAAGTGTAACATCTCCAGGTCCCAAAGGTCTGCTGCATTCCAGGGAAGCAGTGGTCAGGCCCTTAAAGTAGAACCAGTGTCACATTCACTTCTTTGGGTCACTGATTATGGTTGCAATTTGACTTTCCTGGTAAGAGGGTTCATTATAACCCACAACTAGGAGCTGCTACTATATGAAGTAGGTTCCTGAGATTTTTTTCCTAATTTGAGACAGGAAGGAGGCTTCTCTGGGCATTCTGGCCTTCCTTTCTTTCGTCTCAGAGGAGGGAGGGCCATCAAGGCCACCTGGAGAAGGTGGATGACTTACCCGTGCTCACTGAGTGGCAGAGCTGGGGTGCGACTTCAGGGCTCACCAATACCCAGTCTGGGGCTCTTTTCACGTCGGCAAACTGGCAGTTCCTGCACACCAAGAGCTCTCTGATTAGAGCTAGTGTGGATTCCTGGTCTGCAAACGTTGGCCACAGCTCAGTCTGCACTTGATTTTTCCCCACCTTCAAAGAAGAAAACCTACCTCATGATTTCTCTTCTGGATCCCTGACCATCTAATTCACTCCCCAAACCTTGTAATCTACCTTTGACTATTCCTCTCTGGTTGCCTATTCAGTCTACTGCTTAGTTCTACAATTTTTTCACTCTGCTGGGCCCTCAGGACTCTTCCTGTTTGATCAACTTTAATTCTAAGATATGACTATTTTTTTCTTAGTCAACTTGTCTCTTTACACGTAGCAGAGAAAGTCAGCTACTTTATCATTCTTTTGCTCAGAGGTCTATGACTCCTAAATATCTGTTTATACCACTCTCTAAACTTGGAATGCCTTGGTTACACAAGGTAAATAATATCAATCTTCTTCCATATACTCTCTCATGATTGCCAGATTCCAATTATTTTAGCACTTTCTTTAAAGTTTCAATTCGTCTATTCAGTTTTATGTTTCACACAACATTTTTGCAGCTGTTCAAGCCCTTTTCTTTTTTCTTTATGCTTATCCTCTCATTTGATTATGAGCTCTTTAATAAAAACAACGAAGGTTAACATTTAGCACACTATAAATAATTACTCATGTTTCATTCATTCCTCATATCATAGATGCAGAGTATTCTATTCTTCCATTTTACAAATGAGAAGACTGAGGCTTTAAGAGGCTAAGCAACTTGCTCATTGTCAAGGACCTCATAAGTGGTATAGCTAAATTTGAACCCAGATTCATTTGACTCTAAAATCCAAGCTCTTAATCACAGGGTTACATTGCCTTCATAAAGGCAGATGCTTCTCTCCCATAGTCCTTAGTATAATCCTTTTCATTCAACAAATGCTGCTGCTTGACTTGACAATCGAACTTCAGATAAGCCAGGCTATATTAAAGTTTTTTGACACACTAGGGTAAAGTCTCCAGAGGAAAAAAATAAATTTATCTTAGGGCAGGGTGAAACACCTCTAAGCTTGGGGAATATGACAACCAGGTTACTTTCACTCTTGTCTTTTGGTTCCCATTAGCCAGTGTCAGCCATCTGGTCCTTCCGAAAACATGTGTGGGTTCAGAATATAACAGACTAGAAGAATAGAGGAAAAATAAGATTATTCTGTGTCATACCCATTCTGGAGGTCCCATATCAACCCCCAGAATCTGTCTTTGGTTTTAGGCTCAACAAAAATTAGACCAGCATAGAGACATTAAGAGAGTTGGGCCTAGAGGTGGTAGATGTGAATGGATATTGACAATATTATGTATCCAAAAATGCATCGAATTAGTTTTGTAAGGGATATACTGGGACTAAAAAAGTCCTATATCATAAAAGGCTAATATGCAAATTGACCAAATGGCAGAACGACCAGTCGCTATGATGCACACTGACCACCAGGGGGGCAGACACTCAACACAGGAGCTGCTCCCTGGTTGTCAGTGCGCTACCACAGGGGGAGCACCACTCAGCCAGAAGCCCTGAGCTGGGCTCACAGCTGGTGAGCACAGCAGTGATGGCAGGAGCCTCTCCCACCTCCACGGCATTCAGACATCCCCCGAGGGCTCCCGGACTGTGAGAGGTTGCAGGCTAGGCTGAGCACGCACCCCCCCCAGCACGAATTTCATGCACAGAGCCTCTAGTATAAATATAAGCATGAATACTGGGGGGAAATGGACCAGGGATCAAAGAATATTATAAGGTTTACAGATTTCCAACTATATAGGAATTTTAGTAACCAGAAAATACTTTGCAGATAAGCATGTAAGATCTGATTAATTTCAACTACGATTAACATGACTACTATAGCCCAAATTCCTTCGTAATAACTTTCACAACTTTGATGCTTATAGTAATCTCACAGACGAAGAAACTCACAGATGAAGACTTAGAGCAGTTACGTAACCTGCAAGGTTACCCAATGCCTGGGATTCTTCAAATCTTGGTCTAACACTCTACCACCATGTTCTACTATCTCTTATACACCAAGAGAAAGAAGTGGTCCACAAGAGCAAATACAATTTGAGAAATACAAGTTCTAGAACACAGAAAATCAGTTTCACGAAATTATGTGCTGGGGGTGACAAATGCCCACATGAATATTAGCATCTTATAAGAAAAATTAAGTGACAAAAAATTCCGTATCTGGCCCAGCTGGTGTGGCTCAGTTGGTTGAACATTGACCTACAAACCAGGCAGGAGGTCATGGTTCGATTCCCAGTCAGAGAGCATGCCCGGGCTTTGCACTCAATCCACAGAGGGAGGCGTGTAGGAGGCAGCCAATCCATGACTCCCTCTCATCATTGATGTTTCCATCTTTCTCTCTCCCTTCCTCTCGCTGAAATCAACAAAAACATATTAAAAAAATACCAATTCTGCATCTGCTGTGTACTAATAGTAGTAAGTTGAAACAATTATCCTCTAGACTACTAGTAGAACCAAATCTATAAATTAATTATTAAAATGTTAACACCAGTCTAGGGAAACAGAGAAAGGTATCAAACCATAAAGGAAATACCAACCCATTTCTAAATGATTATTCTAAAGGAATATTCACATACTGGGGTGAGGAAAATAGAAACAATCACTATCCTAAAAACTACACAATAAAATACATTCCTCCAGCCTGTATTTATAGTTCCTCCAGAATAGGAGGTAGAGAAATATGTATCAAATTCAAATTTATTTTTATTTTATAACTGTCCTATTCAACTATCTGCCAATTTGTTTCAACTATCCAAAGCTGTTTTAAAAAATTAACTAAGGTTGCCAAGCCATTTCACTTTTACTAGGTTGCAGTTATATTTCTATCCTACAAAATGGACTAAGCTTAGAAAGCAACAGACCTACAAATAATGTGTAGATCAAATGATCACAGCCAGAACCTCCTACCACAACTAAATATTACTTTGACATTTTAAGTCAACATGGCTGCTTTCCTTAAATGGGGGAGGGGGGGTTTAAAGAGGGGAAGCAAACACAATGGCACTTGTGTCCATTTCCATTTTCAGACACTTTTCAACATTAAGTGTAAGTGAAATCAGAAGGTCTACAAGAAAAGGGGGTTAACTACTCCCTGGTGACACACTTATAATTCATGAAGACTCAACCACAATTATAAACAATTAAAAAAACCTCAAGAGATGAAAGTCATACAATCAACTTAATATAAAGCTTTTGGGATATAAGACAGAATTACTGTTACTTGTACATAAAGAAATATGAAGTTTTACATTCAACAGACAGCACAACCTGATTCCACACCAAAGATACAAAAAAAACCAACACCAGTTCCTACTTCTAAAGACACTATGAGTGGGGCAACAGGTGTCAAAGCCTCTTATAATAGGTTACGCCTCTGGGATCATCTTGGCTGTTCTCGTGTCCCTCAACTGCCCCAACCCCTGGGCTGCAGTCAGTTGCTTTTGCATTTTTATTATTGGTTAAAGATGACACTCCCTATGTTATTTCTTGGGGATGCTCTTCCCCTGAAAATGGCCATTCAATATATATATATATATATTTAAATATATTTTATTGATTTTTCAGAGAGGAAGAGTGATAAAGAGTCAGAAACATCGATGAGAGAGAAACGTCAATCAGCTGCCTCCTGCACACTCCCCACTGGGGATGTGCCCGAAACCAAGGTACATGCCCTTGCCCGGAATCGAACCCGGGACCCTCGAGTCCGCAGGCTGATGCTTTATCCACTGAGCCAAACCAGTCAGGGCCATTTAATATATTTTTTAAAAATACATTTTATTGATTTTTTACAGAGAGGAAGGGAGAGGGATAGAGAGCCAGAAACATCGATCAACTGCCTCTTGCACACTCCCCACTGGGGATGTGCCCGCAACCAAGGTACATACCCTTGATGGAATCGAACCTGGGACCCTTGAGTCTTCAGGCCGACGCTCTATCCACTGAGCCAAACCAGTTAGGGCTGCCATTTAATATTTTAATGAAATTATTTTAACATTAATGGGTAGCTTCATTTTATCCACATGAAATAACATTTCTCTAAATCAGTGCTTCTAATCTGTGTTCCTGACTCCATTGCCTGAGATTCCTGCTTGATTCATTCCTGAACATTGAACTCAAACTCCCTCCTTTCAGTCTCTGCCCTTTTTCTAGGTCTTGGAGGTCCTTGCCCCCATCCTCCAATTCTGGCATTCAGGGCTTAAAGACATGGTTGGAGAACTCAGATGAGGGATAACAAGTATCCTTAAAGTGCTTCTTCAGGTATCGTCATTTGCAGTTCAGAGATCTCTAAACTTTCATCTCAATACAAAGAAAAAGGTCATGGAGGGCATTTCCTCAAATATGGGCGTGTAAATTCTGATCTCTCCCCTTCAGGATACTCCAAGACCAGACAGCCCTAGCAATGCCAATAGGACAGAGGTCATTTATAGCAATTACTGGCACAAATCCTACCCAGGTCCACCATAACAATGCTGATACTACTGTAAAGCTCTTCAAAGAGTAGCCTGAGGTGGAGAATCACTAGCGGTCTGTCCAGGGCCAATGTCATAAAAAGTACCACCTGTCATATTTTTGGCAGTTACTTGTCAGCTTGTTGGAAGCCTCTGCCAAGTGACCAAAGACTGAACAAGTTGTGGAACCTGAACCACCTTCTCACCCTTGGAGACAAGTCCCAAAAGGACAGGACAGAAGCATCTAGAAAGAAAGCGAAGCTTTGACTGACACTTCCATGCTATATCTAGTATGATGAATAGGGAAGATCTTCAGTTTCCAGAATTGTCCATAACTCATTCTGTAAGCATGGGCCAGTCACTTAATCTCCCCGTGCTTCAGTCTCCCCAACCGTACAAACTAGAGACATCACTTGTTTGTAAAGTGCTTTGATATAATCAGTTGAAAAAAGAGAAATACAAATGTACATTGTTAATATATCCTAGTTTTAAAATTCTAGTGTTAGCTTACAGATTTCTAAATACCACATCTGATAGTATTCTGTCAGATGCTGGAGTACCTTTCGTCTAAAAAGCTCAAAGTACAATTTTCTATTTAGTTATTTGGAAACACCCAAAAATACTGGTAAGCCAAAGCATATTTTATCTAGTTTACTTCCTGTGCCTATCTTTTAAGAAGAGACAAATATATTACCTCAATGAGGAAGGGAGGAAGAAGATATTAAACTGAGGGATAGGGGCTTAAAAAATGACTCCAAATAAAGATAATGTTCATTCAGATCACAAACTGGGAACCAGGACCCAGGAGTGGAATTGTTGAGCCAGGGCAATTTATGCTAGTAACACATTTGGTCAAAATTGCAATATGGTATTGTCTCCAGGCAGTAATTTATCAAAATGACAAATTAAAAAAATTACCCATGTCTTTGGAAAAATAAAGTAACATACTTATTAATTTTTCTGGAGGTAGGATGACTTCAACAAGAGACTTTAGTACAAACACATCTTGGTCACATTTGTATTGGCCACACTACTAATAAAACCACAGACTGCTATTTAATCCATAGTCCTATTTTTCTTTATGTCTTATTTGCTTCAGAATAAGTTCTTGGTTAAAATGCACAGGACCCTTGCAGCCGTTTAATCAGCCAAGATTTTAAATGACATGGATGCTCAATGCTGGTGAGGCTGCCAGGGTGAAAAGTTATTTGGCTGTATGCAACGACAGCCTGGAAAATGGTATTCTTACTGTGACACATGAACTTTACTTCACAGAATCTGTCCTAAGGAATGACAAAAATGCAAACAAAGTTTTATGCACATGATATCCACCACAGGGTTATTTTTAACAGCAAGAATTTAGAGACAACCTTGGAGTAATGGCTGGGTAAATCATGACACAGCCATACAATGTGTTTTATGTAGTCATTAAATAGATGTGCATGAGAAAGATTTTAATGTAAAAAAAAATATGAGTTAAGTAAAAAAAAAAAAAAGGGGGGGGGACATAAAATTGCACCCAAGACCATGCCTATGTTAAAAGGATTTTTAATATTTCTTTTCTTTGTGCCTTTGGCATTGTTTAAATTATCTATCACAAACCTACATTTATTTTCTAATCAGTCAAAAGTTTTTATAATCAGAAATAAATATGTGGTATTTTGAAGTGTTAACTTTATGCATAAACAGCTGTTCAAATACTCCTTTAAATGAATCTATGTTTTAAATCTTAGATAATCATAAAGTTAATCCAGAACCAAACTCCTTACTTTTCTTAGAGATTCAAAGTCTGGGGACTGTGTGGGTTCAAATGTGACATTTTGAGGGCAGAATTGCCCAAGAACAAAAAAGTAATGGGGTCCTTAAAGGGAGAGTGTTTTCCTTTTGTCATTCCTGTCACCCATTAATTGTATCGTTACCATAAAAAATAAAATTTATCTGCTTTTTGGTGATGGATAAAGGTAATCTCTCATATTATTAATAGGTTCAATTAATCTGAAACCAATTCTTGTAACATTAAACTAATTATATTTCCTTTATCACCCTTTTAAAAGAAAAGATGAGAAACCACAAGCTTCCATCAATTCTGTCAAAAGAAAAATCCTTGCCCTAGCTGGTTTGGCTCAGTAGATAGTCGGCCTGTGGACCGAAGGATCCCGGGTTCGATTCTGGGCAAGGGCACATGCCTGGGTTGTGGGCTCCATCTCCAGTTGGGGACGTGCAGGAGGCAGCCAATCAATGATTCTCTCTCATCACTGATGTTTCTATCTCTCCCTTGCTCTTCCTCTCTGAAATCAGTAAAAAAATATATATTTAAAAAAAGGATAAAATCCTTATGTAGGTCCTGGGGTTGGTGGAGACTTATCATTTTAGTATCTGAAGACTAAAAATACCCACAGTAATCAGAAACAACAGAATAAAGACTCAACTCATTTGAAAAGTCTGAACATATTTAAAAAATTAAATAAGGTACCTTCTACTTGGAGGAAATTTTAACAAGGGTGAAAACAAAAACTTTCTGGTAATATTTAGTTATTGTGAAAATCCAATTAAATAGACCAGGACATCTCCTAAAATTGTTGGCTATTTACAATTTCACTGTAATATGAAACACAGGTTCTGAATTTATAGCCAAGCTTTCCTGGAGAGTTTTAATTCATGCCTTTAACAAACTTAAACAAACAAATAAAAACAAACAATAAGACAAAACAACCACTTCAATGATTTGGGGGTTTACCGGTCCAGCTACCAGGCAAGTAAAATAATCTCAGAATGTGATAAATTTTATTAACTAAAATATGGAAAAATTAAGATATAAGGATCTAGGATTAAAACCGCAAGATTTTGTGGCAATAGAAACTACTGTATCAAAAATACTTTACATGGAAACAGTGATTTTATTATTAATAAAGAAAGCCCACAACACTCACAAATAATCAAGGACAGCGAAAGTGACCATGGAGTTGAAAGGCTATAAATACGTGCTGCTAATATTGTTGCTTCCTTGGCTCCCAGGGTGACTACTGTTGGAGTCAGCATGGCAGGTATGAATGTAGGATCCACCTAAGGAGATTTGGAGTGGTCTCTATTGGTCCTGGGAGATCTACATCATGTTTGTGGTCCTAACCTGAATCATCCTCCTCCTAGGAGTTCTCTAAAACAAAGGCAGTCTAGATTAAGGTGGCCTGGTACAATGAACTACTGCTCACATACTCTTCTCCAAATCCCAAGAGGGCCCATAAAAGCCTCTCCCGGACACTAAAATCTCACATGGAGAGCTCATTTGCTTTCTCATTTAGTCAACTTTCTATCATAGCAGTACTTTATGCCTGTGTAATTAGTTCTCAACTGTACCCTCAACCATTCAGCTTAATTTATCTGTCAACTGATATATCTCCTTTCTACAAATTTGAACTCTTCAGCAATTCTTAAAAACACTACCCACCCAACATCTCCTTTTGAGTTTCATTTGCTAATAATTACAATCCAGGTATGTCCAGGAATACTTCTCAGGGAGATAGATCTACTATCCTTGTTAGTTTCCAGGACTATAAGGTTATACATGTTACTATATTAGGCCATCTTTTCCTTTTGTACCCACTTCTTCCTTTCAGACTCTTCTGCACTTTTGCCATCTTGTCCAAATAATTCTTGCTTAAAATACATCTATGCCATTGGTCCTCGGCTCTGTCATCTTCCTCTGTAATGACTCCTGAATGCTGCCAGGTGAACTTGCTTGGTGATGGTCACACCAGTCTTCAAATCCTCATTTCATAGTCCTCATTTCAACTTTCACTTTCAATCACAGGTTTCATCCACATCATTAGTTTCCCCAAAGAGATCTAGATATTTAGAGTTCTGTGAGACTCTGCCCTTCCTCTTATCCCAACATTTCCAGGATTGCTCAATTTTCCCCTCCAGAGCCTTTGAATTCCTACTCTGTAATTTTGAATTTTTTGTATAAAGTCTTATAGTTCTTTCTGTTTTATGTTATGAAATTTCTAGATCCTTCATGGGATCCAATCCAAACTAGATTGTTTACTTCTCAAAATTATTCCTTATCAGACCACCTCCTCACTATCTGTTATGACATACACTATTCCCAGACACTTGTCTTTCTCCATTTCAAACTCTGGTCAATCCATTCTTTAAAGCACATTTCAAACAACCATTTCAAGTTTTACATGTCTGAGTTTAAAGTGAGAGCAAACATTTCTTAAGTATGTATTTTACAACCATGAACACTTTAAAAATAGAATTCTTTTCTGTCACCTCCCCAAATCATTTAGCACAGTAGCAGGCATCCTGTTGGTGGGTTATCAACATATTTGCTCAATTAACCAGTTTTCCCATTAATATCAACATTATGTTCTGCTCTCTGTCACTTGAATAATCTTAAAGAGACCTCACCAAACATGCTTCAAACTAAGATGTCTCCTAAAGATCACAGTCAAACCCCTGTGATTACAGCTACCATCTATAGCTATGAGCCAAATGCTTTACAATTATTATCTCTAATCTTCCTGGAGGGGGAAACTTAGAATTTGGGAAGTAACTTGCCCACAGATAGTAAGTGATGAAGCTAAGATTTGATGCTTTCCCATAAAATTTAGTTATTCTGTCAACTTATTTGGGTTCTGAAGAAAACTTGGAATTTTAACTTGAACTCTCAGGTATATATGTATCATAATCACAACCTCCCCCCCCCCACTTTATCTAATAAATTTCTTGAGAACCAAAAGCTCTATCGTACAAAATGAATACTCTTCCTAAGTCCTTTACGCTAAGTCAATATTCATACTAAACAATTTATTGAGGACATTTCCTTCGTAAGAAGGTGATTCTTCCCAATGATCAATTTGAAATGACTTTAAAACCCAGCCAACAAATTGAGGATATGGCAGCTACCAATTTTCTCAAATATGTAACTTATATTTAGGCATCTTCCATAACTTCTCTAGTGTCAGCAGCCAGCATGATACTGGGGAATAAATGGTAGCGACATCAGACCTGTTGCAAAGTAGGTCTTAAAAAAAAAGAACAAGTTAAGGGTGCCTCTTCACACCAAGGGTTCAGGACTGTAAAATGTTCCCCTTACTCCTTTTAACTTCTATACCAACGTCTTTGAAGTCCTACCTAAATTTCCTTTTTCCGATCGTTTTTCCTGTTGAGAATATTCTCCAGACCTGACTCCTCAGCTGTGTTCCCTGCCGGCCCTGCTCTGCCAAAATAGACGAGGAAACGGGTAACGGACACACACCCGCAGGACGCACATGCCGGCGGGGTGGCCACTACTCTCCAACAAATCCTACAACGACAAAGCCATTTTCTGGCAAGCTGGGGGGCAGAAACCACAGCCTGGAAACCGGACGGAGTCTTAAAGATACGCGGTACGACGTTAGTTTACATCCGCGCGGAGGGAACGGTGAAGGCTTTCCGCTCCGCAAGGCGACACTTTGGAGCTGTCACCAGACAACTCAAACCGGAATCTCCCGCCCAAAAGAAGTGTGGCGCCCGGGAAATCTACAAAGGCCTCCCCGGAGCGCCTCGCGCCGGGAAAGATGCGCCGGGACCGTTTGAGTCACCCGAGGGGAGCGTGAAGGGGCAGGAAATCCTGTGCTGCCAGCAGCCCTCGGAGCGGGAAAGGTCGCTCTCCCGCCGGGGCACAGCCGGGCCCGGGCCCAGGGCCGGGAAAGGAGAAACCCAGACCCCCTCGGCGCTCTGAGGCCCTGCACTCCCGCCTGGAGCCCCAACCTCACTCGCGTTTTCCTCCTCCCCGTCCCACTCGGAGCCTCACCACTGCTCCCATTTCCCTCCACCACCCCCACCCGCGCAGGCGCAGTGGGAACCCGGGCCTACCCGCGCCCCCGAGGCGCCGCGACTATGGCGGAGCCGGAGCAGGCCGGCAGCGGTTTCGCTCCGGGCTGGCGACCCTCTTCCGTCCGCGCGGCCTCCCCCCACAGCCGGGGCCCGGTCCCCACCCGGCGGCCCCATCTTGCGCCCTCCTCACCCGTTCTTCAGGTCCACCTCCAGAATCTTCCCGTAGCCCTTAAAGAAGCGCTCCACATCGCGCTCCCGGGCCTGGTAGCTCAAGCGGCCAATGTACACCCGCGGCATCCCGGCAACGGCGGCAGCGTGGCCCGGCCCCAGCCCCCTTAGGCGGCGGCCGGCGAAACGAGACCGCGGCGACGGCAGCAGCGGCGACGGCGGCAACGGGCGGGCGGCGAGACCGACGCAGCCGAACCCGAGCGACGTACGCGAGCACGCACTTCACGGGCGCGCGCTTCCCGTCTCCTGCGGGCGGGGGGGGGGGTAACGGGAGGGAACGCGCGTTCGCTTCCCGCCCAGCCGCGGTGAGGGCGGGGCTTGCCAGGGGTCGCGCAGGCGTGGGGCGGGGCCAGGTGATGGACAGGCGGCACGGGGGCCCTTCAGCCTCTCCTCACCCCCCCACCACCCCAGCACGTCCTCTCGCGAGCTTGCCGTCGCGAGGCCTGCGCGCCGCTGGCTGTGCCCCTCTCGGCGGGATTTCCTCAGCCGCCCGCCCGGCGTTCACGTTTTTGTCGTTTGGACCGGGAGTGGCTTCCAGTGTAGAGCAGGCGCTTCGGCCTTAGACCCGGCTTGCGCCTGTGCCTCGGGCTCCCTGTGGCGCCCCCTCGCGGAGCCTCGCGTCTTCTCTGTTCCGAGTGTTACGTAAAGCACTCTGCGCCGGTCCCCGCACAGCACAGGTGCCGGGAAACGGGACCAACGCGGCTTGCAAAGAGGACGTTTGCCTCCACAGGAGAAAGCTGGCGCCTGGGAGCGAGGTCAGGCTTGACACTGACCAAAGGACCTGGCCGACTTAACCTACTTGCTAACTTGTAAAATTAATTTATCCCGTCTCAATGGAATACCAGCAGAACGAAATGGGGTGGTGTGTGTGGAAGAGCTCGGAACCGAATCTGGAACGTGGTCGCAGCTCAAGAAATATTGGTTCCCTTCTCACTAACCCAGTTTACCTAGAGCCACAGGTTTTTTCCTTCTGTTTGTATTTATTTTTTAAAATTGTATTTTGCAACTGCAATTCATGAACGGATTCAAGTGATGTACAGTGAAAAGTCTTCCCCCTCTCCTCTGGCTGCCGGATTTCCCTGTCCAGAGGTAATCAAGATGGTCAGCTTCTTAATATGATCCTCACACTTCACTAAACTCCAAATGGATCAAAGACTGCAATACAAAAATAAGCCCTCAAAGTATCAGAATAAACCATGGAGGGCAGTTAAAATATTAAAAATTAAAAAAAAGTGAAGTCCTTTCAAACTACAACACAAAATCCACAATCAAAGGAAAATAAATAGATAAGTTCAATCCCAGAATGTTTTTGCATGACCAAAAAAAACCCAAAAACAAACAAACAAAAACACTAGGCAAAAAAAAAATCAACAGACTAGGGAAAAAAATATTTGCAGCTCATTTGACAAAGAGGTGGTTTTCCTATTATATTGTGAGCTCCTATGAAAAAATAAGAAAAATGGTCAAAAGACACAGAAAAGTATGTGTCTCCCAAACATGTAATAGTTGTGTCTCTAAAACATGAAATAAGGCTCACTCCACTCAATATAAGATTTCAATTCACACTACCCAAGCTACCATTTTTTCAGCTATCAGACTGACAAAGATCATAAAGTTTGATAACAGTGTTGACAAGGAGATGGAGAATTGTGCAATAGTTATCAAAGCTACACTGGCTCACACCCTTTGAATACTTCTAGGAACAGATCCTACCTATGAGCATATACCAGGTTACACTGCAACAGTCATAACAAAATTATCTCCATGCCCTTCACGAGGGCACTGATGAATACATGACTGTGTACAAACACGGTGAGCTATGAAAATAGTCTGGAAAAGCTCCTTTTGTACCCTTACGGAGTGATTTTCAAAACAGTGAAGTGCAGGACGATGCGTACAGCACACTACCATTGGCTTCATGTGGGTAAAACCCCCCAGCGCACAATTAAGTGATGGTAATCTATATGTTGGTTTTCAAAAATTTAGGAAGATTTTACTTATATAAAATTCAGAAGCATGGGAATTTCTGATTTTTTTCTTTCAGTCTCCTCCAAATTCTCCCCTAATCTGCTGCCAGAAGGAATTTTTTAAGTACAGTTTGACCTTCTGGCTCAGAAATCTTTTTTTTTTTACTGCCAATGGGATAAAGTCTGCCTTCCTTAGCTGGGAATTACTGCTGCAATTCACTTTTTCATCTTCAGATTGATTGACTTCATTTCAATATAAATTGAATCATAGAATATGTAGCAGTTATGATTGGGTTTAGAGAAAGCTCAAACACTAAGGGATTAAATAACATAGAAGTTTAGTGCTTCTTTCTTTTTTTTAAAAAATTGGTTTTTAGAGAGGAAGGGGGGCAGGGGAGAAAGAGAGGAACATCAATTTGTTGTTCCACTTATTTATGCATTCATTGGTTCATTCTTGTATGTGCCCTGACAAGAGAGCAAACCCACAACCTTGGTGTGTAAGGATGATATTCTATCTAACTGAGCTACCCACCCAAGGCCTAGAAGCTTATTTCTTAAGTAAAATTTCTCTCTCAAGTCCTGAGGTGTGCAGTCAGGGCTGCTGGGTGTCAGGGATCCAGGCTCTGATGATTTCACTGCTGTTTCATTCTTTTTAAAATAGCCTATATAATAAAGAATATGCAAATTGACCATCACACCCTCACACAAGATGGCCACACCCATGTGGTCAAAGGTGGCTGCCACAAGATGGCCAGTGGGGGAGGGTAGTTGGGGACAATCAGGCCAGTAGGGGAGGGCAGTTGAGGGCAATCGGACCGGCAGGGGAGCGGTTAGGCATCGATCAGGCTGGCAAGGGAGTGGTTAAGGGTGATCAGGCTGACAGAAAGAAGCGGTTAGGGGCAATCAGGCAGGCCACATTTGACCACATGGGAATGGCCATCTTGTGCGAGGGCATGAGGGTCAATTGCATATTACCTCTTTATTATATAGGATATTTTAAAAAGAATGGAATAGCAGGCAGGTGAGTGGTTGGGAGCCAGCAGTCCTGGATTGTGAGAGGGATCCCTGTGGGATCAGGCCTAAACCAGCAGTTGGACATCCCTCGAGGGGTCCAAGATTGGAGAGGGTGCAGGCTGGGCTGAGGGACCCCCCTTCCCGCCTCCCCCAGTGCATGAATTTCAGAGAGGAAGGGAGAGGGAGAGATAGAAACATCAATGATGAGAGAGAATCATTGATTGGCTGCCTTCTGCATGATCAAGGATTGAGCCTTAAACCTGAGCATATGCTCTGACCAGGCCTGTGACCTACTGGTTCATGAGCCACCGCAGCTGGGCATGTTCCATCCTTAATATGGTCAAAGATGGCTGTGAAAATTCCAGGGATCATGTCTGTATCCCAGCCAGGAAGAAGGAGAAAGTTGAAGGAAAAGTTCAAGATAGAAAAAGTTCAGATATAGGCTCCTAAGAACTGACACCTGTCCTCTCTACTTACATCACATGGGACAGACCTCTTCTGCTGCCAGGGAGGCAGGAAAGCAGTGTTTATTCCAGTCTACTGTGTGCCCACCTAAAAGTCATCAGTTTTACTTCTTACGAGAATGAATATTTGGGGAAAATCAGAAGATTTAGGATAAATGTTCTGCTCTATAACTTGACTTACCTGGTCCCTTAGTCTATGATGCTTGTTTCCCTTTCCCGAGGAAGCAATAGTCACTCTTCTAAGTCCAACCCAACTGTCACTTCCAGGTCCCTAGAGGTACTGTTCTTAGGACATTTTGCACGGCACCCCACGAGTCTCTAACCACGGTGTTACTCCTTCCCATCTGCCTCCTCCCAGTCCACACCAGGTCTGCTCCTTCTTCAGGGCTGCAGGCTCATCACTCTCTCTAAACTCCACTGTGGACTGCCCCGAGGAACCTAATTGTACCTTTCACTCCTACGGCCTTTGGGCAGCCCCCTACGACCTCTCAGGCATTCTCCACTTGCCCACATCGCCCTCTATACAAACCATCCCCCCTAACCTCAATAGAGGACAGGGGATGGGACGGACTTGGATGAGTTGGAGCTGATCCTGAAACCAGGTGTATAAGGTGGCAAATCTCATCCAGAGGGCACCTGCAGACCTTCCCTAGCCCCAGGCTGAAGCTGAGTGCTTTCTGCAGAGGACACACGAGATATCCCAAAGGCACAGGGTCATGCCAGGAGCCTGTGTACATGCTGGTGTGCAGCTAAACCCGAGTGGACTCTGGCCTTCAGAGCCTGTTTCCGTGTCACTCCACTGCTTACAATCCTGAGCGCCTCCCTGGTCTTGAGGATAAGTCCTGACTCCCACCTATCCTTTCCACTGGTACTCAAACTCCCCCCGGGCTTTGGCTGTGGCTGCACTTGCTTGTTGGCAGTTGCCCAAATGCCAGGCTCTTGGGTCTCTAACCACACAGGCTGTTGGCTTTGCTTGGCGCACCTTTTCCTGCTAGGCTTTCAAAATTTTCTCTGACCAGATTTCCTCCAGGAAACCTTCCTTAGACCCTCAGGCAGAGCTGCTGTGTTCTCACTGCCACGAACACCTCTGTATCTGTCATTAGTATACGGTAAAGGTCTGTCCCCTGCACTAGGCTAAGAACCAGCCCTACATCCCTCATGAGCATCCAGACTCAGGCACGCACTAGTCACCCAGTAAGTGCTCCCTGAATGAGGCTCTTGAGCTAAGGGACAGAAGACCAAGTGATAAAGGAGACATCGGATAAGGGAGACATCCAAAGTGTCTAGTTCTTTATTTTGGGTGAGTGGATCATGAAGCAAACATCAAAAAGTCACATAAGCCCTAACTGGTTTAGCTCAGTGGATAGAGGGGCGTCGGCCTTCGGACTAAAAGGTCCCAGGTTCGATTCTGGTCAAGGGCATGTACCTTAGTTGTGGGCACATTCCCAGTAGGAGGTGTGCAGGAGGCAGCTGATCGATATTTCTCTCTCATCAATGTTTCTAACTCTCTATCCCTCTCCCTTCCTCTCTGTAAAAAAAATCAATAAAATATATATTTTTAAAAAGTCATATAATGTCAAACTTTTCTCTTGGAATAAGCGACTCACTTTTCAGGGCCCACTTTCAAGCTTCACTTTAGGAAGGCATCCTGCCCCAGGCCTGGGACAAGACCTTAGTCATGCACCTCGCACTGACATGTGTCTTCGTTAGCACACTGATCACTATGGTAACAGTGGGATTATTGGGTTAACGCAGGGTTTCTCAACAGTGGCACTATGGCATTTTAGACTGAATAATGCTTTTTTTTTTTTTTTTAAATCTTCAGCCGAGGATATCTTCCCATTGCTTTTTAGAGAGAGTGGGAGAGAGAAAGACAGCAAGAAACATCAACGTGAGAGAAACACACCCATTGGTTATCTCCTGCACGAGTCCCATCTAGGGCCCGGGCCAGGTAGGAGCCTGTAATCAAGGTACATGCCCTTGACCGGAATTGAACTCAGGACCTTTCAGTCCACAGGCCGACGCTCTATCCACTGAGCCAAACTACCTAGGGCTGGACTGGATAATCTTAGTTGAGGGAGGCCGTTCTGTGCACTGCAGGATGTTTTTTGAGCAGCATCACTGACTTCTCACTAGATGCAGGCAGCACCCTGTCAATTATGACAATGTCTCCAGATAATTATCAAATGTCCCCTGGAGGTAAGATAACTTCAGGTTGAGAACCACTGGTGTAACTAACACCTCGCTCCCCAGTTAGAATGGACGTTCCGTGAGGGTGGTCCGGCTACCTAAGCCCACATTTCCTCAGTTCCCCAGGCTGGCGTTCACGCCCCTGCCTCGGCCTGAGCCACGCACCCCTGAGGACGAGTGGACCTTTCCTTTTAGAAGTCTCCTCTGTGGGCTTGGACAGCTTGAGGGCAGAGGCTGCATTTCACTGGCTTTTGTACCTGCCACGCCCACCCTGACGTTGCTTTCAGGGTGTCAGGAAATGATTGCTGGGGCACAAATGGAGGCTAGGCAGCAGGAGCTGCTAAGTCCTGGGGAGTGGTAGGTGCAATGATGGTCCTTCCCCACAGGGATGACTTCTATGGGTCTTGCTTGTTTTCAGGAAGTTCAGATTTTATTAGATACCCCGAGGCCGGCCCTGGGGAAAGCCTTGGCTGGCTTCACAGCTCTCCTGTGAAGTGACAGTGAGGAGAGGGGCAGCCTGGGAAGGTTGAGGGCCCATACTAAGGGGCCCAAACCAGTCCTGTTGATCCACATCCCTTTCCACTTCGCCCTGGCTCCTCTGGGATTATCACATGGTGAGAATCTGTTTTGAAGACAGGAAGGGCTGCATGGAGGTTTCCAAGGCACACTGGTAGTCCTGCAGTGGGACCTCGGAGCAGGCGGGAGCCGCTAGCTGGCCTCGGTGGATGAGATCGCACAGAGTGAGGATCAGCTCCTTGAACTGGTCTGTGGGAGGTTGGAGGAAGTTAGACAGGGGTGCAGCAGCAGCAGGGCCTGGTGAGATGGCACACGTCACCTCTGCTGGTGCTGAGCTCCCGGAAAGTCTTTGAGAGCCCAGGGCTTGGCCACAGATAGGCCAGCTGTGGAGGCTGCCTGGTCCCACCTGTTTTCAGGTCAGGGAGAAGCAGGGTGGGGACAGAGGAACATTGGGAGTGGCCCCAGGAACTGTAGGTCCGGCAGAGTGGTGGCTCAGACCCACAGAACCTGACTCGGGTGTAACCTGGAGTCTGGTGGGAGGGGCGGGATTACCTCCAGGCAGGGAAGCCAGAAGGGAGGTGGGTGTGCCTGGCACAACTGATGTGGAACAGATGAGCTTTGCTCAAGAAAAGGAGCCCAGGACTCTCTTAGAACCCCAAGAGCCGAGGCCACCAACATCCCTCTGCCCCCCCACCGCTAAGGGCCCACTGTGGTACAGGAAGATAAGAAGTGAAGGCCTTGGCTGAGAAGTGGTTTTTCATAGACGTCTATTCACTCAACATTCACAGCTTATCATATATACCCTGCTTAGAACACTTCAACGGCTCCCTAATTGCCTTTAAGGTAGAGTCTGAACTCCTTAAAAAGACTTACATGGTCTATAATGTGGTTACAACCAACCTGTCCGCCTCCCCACTCTTTCTCGCGGGCTTTTGCACATGCTGGTTTTCTACCCGGAACACCCCATTCCTGCCACCACTGTCTTCTCCTTCCCATGGATAGCCCCTCGTTCTTCAGTCTCAGCTGGGGGTCCCTGTCTGGGGACCAGGCCTCCAGGAGAGGAAGAGCAATGTCCTGGCTCGGGTTCTGGAGTCAGACTAGCTGGTCACATCCTGGCTGCACACTCCCTAGCTGGGGTGACTTTGGGAAAGCGACTTAACCACTCTGAACCTGTTTCCTCTTCTGTCAAACAGGGCTAAGAATACTTGAAACTATATGACATTTAACCTGAGGCAGACGCTGAGTAACCTGTCCGGGTCCCACAGCAAGACTAGGCGCAACCTACAACCAGCCATGGCGGGTCCCAGGCAGGCCGGCTGTAGCACTGGTTTTCTTCACTTGGCCGTCTCCCATGGCGGTCTTACCCACTGCCGGCTCTTCAAGGAAGGGGGTGGCGTGTGCCTTGTTCAATGTTATGCCCCCAAGAACTAGCCCACTTTAGTCCAGTAACTATTTGCTCACTGTAGCTTAGTTAGAGGCTGTTCTCCTTGGTCCTGTTGTAGGGTTGGGGTCTAAGAATCCATCCAAGGCTCAGAGAGGCTGGTCACTTCCGCAGCAGGCACTGCCCTATTTGTGTGACCCCTGGCAAAGGGCCATCGTGCACTCACCTGGACTATGGTCCTTCTTCCACTGGGACAACCAAAAGCCCCGAAGTTTGAGATCCTTAAAAATGAGCTGGCTCTGTGGACACAGAAGGACATGCTGGGGCTCTAAGGCCAAGAGCTTCAGATAGCACTTACGGTACACATTCTTTGAATCCCAGGGGACAGGGAAACTGCCTGAGTTTACACAACTGTGGGGTCTGGGCCCGTCTCCAGGCTGCCGCCCTCCCCGCCACCAGCTTACCACAGAAGCGATGACAGGCTGCTTGGCCATCCCTCCATAGGTCACCATGGTTCCTCCAGGTCTGAAAAATCAGAGAACAGAATGTGTGCAGGCAGATTCAGAGCCCTTCCAGAACCTGCCCCAGTGCTTCTATTCCAACCCTGAAGCCTAAACCTTGCTTTCAGAATCCCTGGGAAGGGTCCAAAACACAGGTTTCTAGGCCCCACCCCGACCTAATGACCTGTCCCCCTCCAGATGACCTGGATGTGTAGGCAGGGATGGGAACCCACTGATATAGCCACACAGTCAGGCTCTGATGAGCTGCTGCACAGAAGTGTGCTCCCCTGAGGAGAGCTCAAGCTCTGCGTTCAGTCTGGCTCCACTCCACTTATAGGCATGCAACTGTGGGCATGGCACTGACGTTGGTCCCGATCACCAATTTCCTCCTAGAGCGAGTGGCAAGGGATTGCAGTTTGCCTTGGAGGGTGCCCAGAGTAGGGCTGAGCCTGGCTCCGCTGCTTCCTAGACCCGGGGTAGGTGACTACCCTCTCTGGGCCTTGTACAAACGGGATGGGATTAGTACCCCCGGCCCGGGTAGCTCTGGGAGGGGCCCCTCAAGCTCTCTGCACAGAGTTCAGGGCATGGCGAACTCCCATTGTTTTCACAGCTTCGATCACATGACCCACCATGCCATCTAGCCCGTGAGTTCTAGCCATCGCTATACCCCGGCGCTCGTGAGGGCTGGCAAATACGTGCTAACTAATAGTTTAGGGGACTCCTGCCTCAGCTGGGAAGGGGCCTTTCGGGCACACTCCAGAGGAGTTCCCATGAAAGGGAAAAGAATGGGAGGACATGCACGGTTAACTGCCCACGGTGCGCATCCCCCTCAGCGGTGGGATGAGAGGCAACCTCTGTACTCCCGGTTTTCCTTTGTACTTTTATAGGCTTTCAAAATGTTTTGTAACACGCATCATGCTGCCTCTAAAATTAGAATCTATTTTTAAAATAAGCTAATAAAAAATTTTAAAGCTAGTAAGCCAGGACTAAGTGACTTTCTAAGATGCCCTTAGGTTGTGAATCCTTAACCATTCCCGTCTCCCAGCGACGGACAAAGCTGGTCCCTTGGGAAAGCACAGCTGGATGGGATCTCAGTCGCCCGGGATGGAGGCGGCTGAGAGAGGAAGTGCCCAGAGACCTAGGGAGGACTTCCCGGGGGCCCCAGTTCCCTACTCAGGCTCCTGCTGACCTGCCTCGGCGCGGCTCGCACTGGCCTCGGGACTGTTCACCTGATGGTCCTCCCGGCTCAAGGCCCAGAGAGCGCCGGTGACCTGGCCTGCAGGGCGAGGGACTTACGCTAAGTGCCGCAGCAGCTCTGTGGAGCTTTTCCCGCCGACACAGTTGAGAGCGAGCCGTGGCTGGGGCATGTCCTGGAAGATAAGGAACCTGCGGTGAGGGAGTACCACTCTACACGTGGGGTGCGAAGCTGCTACGAACAGCATCTCCCAGGCCCACGTGTCAGCAGGCGGGAGTAAAGGAAACGGGATGTTCTAGCCTTATGACTGTTCCCCTGCCTGGGATGGCCTTTTCTTTACCAGCCCAGTCCTGTTCTCCGTTCGAGGATTTAATTCAGAACTCACGTCTGGGAAAGGATACACTGAGGGTACCTACAACCCCTTTCCAAGGACTTCCTTTCGCCATGTGTGCCCCTTCTGGGACTTAGAACTCAGTTTGTATTAGACCTGCTGCTTCAGAAATGTTCTCGAGAGGGTGTGTTCACGAGGGAATGTGTGTGTTTGGTCGCTTCAGAGTTTGGTGAAAAGAGGCTGAGATGTGATTTGGTCACTTACTAGGTGTGGTGGGGGGTGGAGGTTCTGGAAGGTTCTGAGGGTAGGAGTTCAGAGAGACTGGGGCCAACCCTGCCTCCACCACTTAAGACTGTGTGGTCTTGGTCAAATCCTTTATCTTTCCTGAGTCTGGGTTTCCTCGTCTATAAAATAGATAGCACCGACTTTGTAGAGCTTTCGTGGGATTCTGATAAAATGCAAGGTAGGTACCCAGGAAAGGTTGCTTCTTTTCTTTCTCTTTCCTCTCTGTGCCCCGGTTTGCTCAGCTCCTCTCCCAGCGCTGAGATTCACATTGGCTGTGTGGGCTGCTGTGGCCCATCACAAATATCCAAAACTGCAAACCACAGGTCTCCTGCCTCCCTCGCAGCACCTGGGCGCTTACTGCATGCTGCCCCCTGGTGGACGGATGGGCTTCATTCTCCACAAAGAGCCAAGGGAAGATGTGAAGAGGAACAATGGAGCCGGGCAGCAGCCTTTCTAGTTCCAGTCTGTTTCTTCAGGGGGGTGAGCATGAATGGAGGCGCGGCATCCCTCGTCCTAGGTACCTTAAAGACGCTTTTCACCTCATGCGTCCTCAGCGCCTCTTCGGTGACCACATGCTCAGCCCCCAGGTTCTTCAGTCTGTCAGTCAGCTTGTGGAGGTCGGGTCTGGAAACCAAACATGAACCTCGGTCACGTCCGGCTCACTTTCTCCCCCAAAGGCTCCCAGGACTGCTCGGCCACAGCTGTGACAACGTGTTTCTTTGCGGGAAGCTGGGATCGGGTTTAAGCCGGGCCTGGAGCAGGGCCTGACCATGCAGTTCCATCGTACTCTAGCCTGGAGAGCTGGGCTGGGTGGTTTCTACAGCTCCTGCCAGCTCAGGGATGCTGGAAACCATCTGTGCCCAGGGAAAAGGCAGTTCACTACCTGATTTCTTCTACTGATACAACAAACTCCACTTTCTCCCTTCCCCCCCACCCCCCTCTCTTTTCAAGGGGCTCTTCAACATGCTGTGCAAGCACACGCCAGCCCAGGAGTGGCTCAGGGATGCCTTGGCCAAGGCAAACAATGATTTTTGTTAGCACAACCGAGGGGGATATAGAACTGAAGGCAGAATCAATTCTCCTAGCAAGACTGGAGGGGATATAGAACTGAAGGCAGAATCAATTCTCCTAGCAAGACTGGACTTCCGACAGACATGGCCACGCTCATGGACAGTGAGGCTCAAGGAAACGATGCTGTGAGGGAAAGAGAACAAGCCGGGACATGGAGTCTGCTACCGACTTGCTGTGACTCCCTGAGCAAGTTGCCTCCTCTCTCTGAAACTTCAGTTTCCTCATCTGTAAAACAGAGATGGCAAACCTGCTCATCTTCCACCTTTTAATGCACTTCAAAGTCCCACACGAACACAAGGGGAAAAAGGGCCCTGGGTTAGACGGTTCACAGAAAAAACAACACAGCTTAAAACATTCCCAAATATGAACGCTGGCTTTGAAAAAACCACACGTTATCACAAGTCCAATTTCAAATACTCCTAGTGGCAGTCTCCACCTCCTTCCTGTCTTCCCTTTATATTTCAAAGATTCACTCATCCTATAGCCAAAAGCCACCTGGACTTCATTTCTCAAGGCTGACACCCATTTGTGAGCGAGCTGTGACCTGCCCAGAGAGGAGGCCTGCTTATGCAAGGCTGCCATCTGGTGGACATACAGGGATGCGACACGCAGTCAGGATCTGGGATACTGGCTCCCCACGCACCTGTCTCGGACCACATTGATGGTCCTCAGGCCCAGGGCTGCGGCGATCTGGATGACTGCTTGCCCCACACCACTGTTGGATGCGTTCTGGATGACGGAATCTCCTGTGGAGCCAAGAAGAGACTCAAGTCAAGTCCTGGAGACCTGTAACAGGTCAAGGGCTTCCAGCCTGAGACCCTATTATATAAGGCAAGAGACGAGTGCTCAGGCTCCCAGAGGACCTGGGGCCTGGCTGCTGAGCCTTCTCAGACCTTGGAGTGTTGCTCACTCTTCTCCCAATGCCCCCCAAACTTCCACAACACCCACACTACCTCCTAAGACTCGGCGACGCAGGGTCTACAGTAGACATAATGTAGAAAAACCCTGCTATGTAAATGAGTTCATGTCCTTCATCCTCTAATTTTTATGACCTTGAGTCTATATTTAGGTTATTTCCTTGGTGTACGATGCTTGCCTCTTCCTTTCTCCCTTCGTTGTAAAATCCTATTGAAACACTTGGAGGCGCAGCTTAAGCGTGGCTTCCTTCATGAAGCCTTTCCAGACTCCTCACACTGTGCTCCGCAGCACTCCACAGCATCTGTATTAATAACATGCTCTGCCTCATCGCATGCTTAGCTGTATACAGGTCCAAGTGTATCAAGGGTTTGCAGCTGGAGGGGAAGGCCATGCCGTATCCTCCTCTCTGTACAGCGTAATCAAGGCACATTACCTTGCAATGGGATTAGAGCCACACTGGAGAAGCTAGCAGCCCCTGCAACAGGAGCCTAGAGTTTGTGGACTAAGCCCAGGCCTGGATTTGGAACTAGTCAATGGGGGAGGCAGCAAGGCATGTTGGGGAAAATGTGGGCTTTGGAATGAGATGGACCTGGGTGTGAGTCACAGCTTCACCTCTGACTGTCACTGAATGAGATGGGGCAAGTCATGGCCTCTGTGAACCGCAGTTTCCTTCCCATAAAACAGGAGTCCTCCGAGCATCCATCAGGAAGGTGCTCCGTTACCCCTGAAATGCTACTTGGGTCTTGAAAGGCAGCAGGATCTGGTGCTAGAGATGGAGGACTTCCTGGAAGAAGAATACCCATTCTCTGTAGCCAGGGCCAGCACACGAGTTGTCACTCGTTAGTGAGTTATGAAATCAATGTAATGCGTTGCAAACAGCATTTTTTAAAGTTAAAATAGAGGAAAATATAATAATAATAAAAAAAGCAGAGTACCTGTATATCACACACAGGAAGGGTAAATATGGTTCCATGAAACTCTGGTTTCCATTATACACAGTATATTCATATGTGTCTATGTGTTAGATTTCAACGTGGGCCAAGATCGTAAGTTTAACACTGCCCTAGCCTAGGCCACACCGGCCCCAACATAGGAAAGTGGAGATGCATTGTGGGCACCTGAGGTGGGTAGTGTCAGCATGCCGGAGAGGCGGCCCAAATCAGGGATGGCCTGAGGGGATGAGATGCAAGTGACCAACGTGTTTGCTGCACTAGAACTTGAGCAAAGGCCCCTGGTCACACCTGCTGGCTTTCTCCACTATGGGTTGCCAGGACTGCTCTGCTCTCCCTTTGCGGGAAGCTGGGGCTGGTTTTCAGCTAGCCTCGGGCAGCAGTGGCCACCATATTCCAGTATCTCTTGGCCTCAGTTTCCCCGTTGGCATAACAGAGCTAGCCTGGGTGACTTCTATGGCCCTACCAGCTTGCGCATATGCACAGCGTGCACGGTGAACCTCCCACAATGGGGCATGAGAGTTGGGGGGTAAGCTGCTGCCACAGGTTAGTTCTGAGGCGGGTTCTATGAGAGTGGTTAGAGAGCTCTCAGCAGGACTCAGCTGAGAGTCCACAGCAGCAACCAGCCTTCACTGGCTCCTCCTCCTTCCCTGACTCCCTCTCCCCACTCTCTCACTCCTGCTTCCTGGGACCGCCTCCTCAGTGAACTGTGTGCTCCCGTCTGTATCTCAGACTCTGCTTTCAGAGAACCCCAAACAAAGCACCTGGCTTTGTCACTTCCTTGCTAAATGGTCTCACACAAATAAGTTACCTCTCTGGACCCCAGTTTCCTTTATAAAAGGAAGGATAATAAAAGCAGTGTGGTTACTGCACTATATGCCCTGTGCTAAGTGTCACATTGCAATGTTTCAGCTAGCTCTCAGAATTCCTATTCTCTTTTTACAGATAAAAAAACACACAAAAAACCTAATGATTTGCGAGGTCAGCTTACACAGGTAGTGCAGGGTGAAGCTGGAGTTTAGAACTAGGTTGTTAGCCTGGGGCTTAAGCTCTTAATCAATGGTACCTCATGCACTGCTCTGAAGATCTGAAGCATTCAACGTGGTAACGCGTGTAAAGGCACTTGTGTGAACTGGAAAGTGCTCTATGAACACGGAGTGGAATGACTAAGTTCAGCCTTTTGCTGAAAACACAGGGACCGTGTCTATCTTGTCTGGCTTTGTATCCCCAGAGCTTAGCACAGCTCGATATGTTTTCGCTGAATGACAGATTCCATCCCAAGCTCTGGGAATGTGATCCTTCAGCGCTTTTCCAGAATATGTTCCTCATGAGGTTTCAGCATCTTTTCTAGGAACCAAGTTGACATCTTTCTAAGCAAAAGCAACAACAACACGTTCACCCAGGTTAGGGGCCCCGTCTTCCTCTCCTGGAAGTTCCACTGGCCTCAGCATCAAGACTGGGGTCCCGGTCTGGAGATCCTGGCCTATTCCTCCCATCTGCAGGTTCCTACCCGGCTGCAGCTGCTCAAAGTCCTTCAGCATTCTGTAGGCCGTGCAGGGATTGACACCCAGGGTGGCAGCACTCTGAAGGGGGATGTCACTTGGAACTCCGATCAGTGCTTCCTCGCTGAACACGGCCTCGGTCCGCCAGGTTCCTGAGTCAAGTGATGAATTCAGGGCAGTGAGGAACCGCTCTCCACACTCAACCCCAGTCCACCCCCCTCAGTAAATGGGCACCTAGGACAGTGGACTTCAAAGAATGCTTAGTGGACAAAGGAAATCTCGAATCCTTTTGAATGTCTCTGAGAGGCCTCAGGGTAATTAAGTAAGGTGTAGATTTTGTTATTCCCACATTAGTTACTATTAGATTTAGCTAATGTCACCCAGCAGGTGACTAAGGATCTCAAACTACCGGACTCTGAGGGTAAGATAGTATCATCACTACCAGGAAAACGAGAAAAAGAAGCTCTCGTTTCCCTCCTCGATCCTCCTCCTTCTCACCTAGCGCAGCTTGACTGGGGGTGGGATTATGGGGAAAAGCGTGAAGGTCTAAGTCAACGGTCTACGTTTGGGACCTGGTTTGAGCAAATTCCTAAGTCACCCGAGTTTTGGTTACTCTAATATATAAACGGCATTGGCAAGAAGAGCCTGACAGGCCTTTTTGGGAGCTGTTGCTCAAATCAAATGATTTAAGGGTCATGAAAAAATCCTGTAAACTGGAAAGAAATGACCAGTCAGAACCCCAGCCCACATTCCAGTTCCACACAAAAGAACCGTAAAATGTCTGTTCTGAGAAGACCCTTCAGAGAACAACGGTTAACCTCCTCGTCAGCAGGGCAGGAGTTGGAGGGAGTGACTTGCTCCTTTCAGCCACAGACACCTCCCCCACACCTTCTAGGAGCCAGACACTTGCACAACTCAGACACGTTCCTTACGCCAAGGAGCCCTCCTTCTAGTGGAGAACAAGTAAGAAGCAAACAAGCAAATACAATAATTATAAATTATATAGAGTTACAGCAGTGAGATTCCTTTAGAGAGGAGTCAGGGAGGGACAGCTTCTCTGAGGAAGTGACAGGCTAAGTGCTGAAGGACAGGGATGTTAGCCCCTCAGGAACATCCTAGGCAGAGGAGAAAGCATATGCAGAGACCCTGAGGCAGGGCAGATGTAGGAGTGGAGGACAGTGATGGGAAGAGTGGTTGAGGTGTCATGGACGAAAGGAGTGTTTTATAGAATTTCATGATCTGGACCCATAGGGACCATGAGTTATGTTGTAACTTGGTACATATACATAGATGAATATCTATCACTCCATCATCCGTATCTGTGTGTGTGTATCTATCTTAGAAGCCAAATTTTTCATGGAACAGTATTTATCCTAATGGCTATTTTTTTATTCTATTCTGCTTGATTTTCGTAAAAAAAAAAAAAATTCTGTTTGCCACTCGATTGATTTTGGGTCACAACCTGCAGTGTGAAAATCATAGCTCTCAGGGTCTTTGCATGGAGAACGGATTTTATTTTGGTGAATGGGAAGTTTCTAATGAGCTTTAAGAGAACTCTGAGGCCATCAGGTTCATGCCTTAAAGGTCACGGAGTTGCTGTGAGGAAAAGACAGTGGGGTGGCGAGGGACAGAGTGAAATTCGGAGGCCCAATCAGGAGGCTTTTGCAGGGGTTGAGATGTGAGATGATGGTTCCTAGACCAAGACTTCGGCTGTGGGATGAAGAAAAGCAGATGGATTCGAATTATCTGTTGAAGATGAGTCAACAGGAGCTGACGGGCATTGGGTGAAGGGTGACTGGTGCTCACCGCTGCAGAAGGATCTCCTGTGTAGCAGAGGTGAAGAGGACAGACCTTGGAGTCAGATGCCGATTCAAGCCCTGGCTCTGCCAAGTACTTGCAAGGTGACTTAGGGAAACCACTGGGAGCCTGCTGGCTCGGTGTCTGATGGCTGTGCTGCCTCAGGGCCCTTGGCCTACACTTCCAAAGCTCTCGATTGTGTGCACTCATCCGGTTGCTGGGATTCAAACAGAATCCTGGTACCGCATGTCCCAGGTACGGGGTGTAGTGGGCAGCCTAGGCGATTACTATTGTGCTGCAGGAGGGGAGAAACAACGCGGGCTTTAGGAAACAGGAATGGGGATGGGAGGCAGCAACACTATTAAAGGCTGTATCAATCCCAGAGTGGATCTGTGGTTGAGAAAATAAGAGGCTAAAAAGGGGAAGGGTTCCTTTGGGATCCAGGAGGTGCCTTGGTATTCTCTGGGCTTCACCCAGCCTGGTTTTAAAATCTTCATTGTCCTCTTCATAATCATCACCCCCTTCATCTTAGCCATCACTTACGGTACTCTGTGCCAAACATTTAGTGTATGGCTTTAATGCATGAAATCAAGGCTATCTTGTAATTCCCCTTAATGGCATGACAATGGAAATTCAGCTCTTGACATGGATTTCTGGGGCCTGGCTGTCCCTAATCCTCTTCTCAAGAGGACCTGGGTGGGGTGGGGATAGCACCCATGGTCAGCCCCAAGGGCTGTCAGGGATTTAAAGGAGAAACCCTTGGGCTTTGGAGTTGGAGAGACCTGCTTAAAAACCCAGCTCTGCCACCCACTCGTGGTGTGATTTAAATTTCTCACTTCACTTTCTTGGATTTTAGTAAAAAAAAAAAAAAAAAAAAAAATTCTGTTTGCCACTCACTTGATTGATTTTGCTAAGTGATTTTGCTAATTGAGTTTCACTTTTCCTGAGCTATGACATGCAGAGAGTAACACTCACATTGTAGTGTGAAGATGAAATGTGATGGCATCTGTACACACTACCACTGTGCCTAGTATGCAGAAGGTGTGTAACACCCTTGGTTCCCTTTACTGGTCCTAAGTCCCATGTTCTTGCTCTGAGGATAGCCATTCTTCACTCATGTGCAATGGACCCTTAACCATCTCCATCATCTAATGCAGGTCGGCAAACTATGGCCCACGGGCCAAATGTGGCTCACAGCCTGTTTCTGTAAATAAAGCTTTATTGAAACACAGCCAGACACACTTCTTTTGTATTGTTTATGGCCACTTAGAATGGCAGACCTGAGTAGAGGGAGATGGTTGCAAAGCCTAAAATACTTACTAACTGGCCATTTAAGAAAAAGTTTGCCAACCCCTGATCTAATGCATAGAGAAACTGAGTGTCTGCAAAGGTCACTGCATGCATTGTCTCAGCTGAGCTGCGTAAGAGTTAGCTGAGATATGCGAGGCAACTGCTATTAGCTCCATTTTAGAGATGAGCAAACTGAGGCTCAAAGTAGTTGTGACTTAAGATCATACAGGACAGGTGGAAGGAGAACTGGCATCGGATTCCCAGGCCAGAGCTCCTTCTCCTGCCCCATGCTGCCTCAGCAGGGTTTTACAGTGTTTCCAGTGAGAAAGTCAGTAGAATATTCTCTGGCCCTGTCTCCCTGGGGACTAGTTGGGTTGCATGTGGGGAAAATCTGGCTATGGCCACAGCAACAGCTAGGCAGCTCGATACCATGAAAAGATGACCAAGATTCAGCCCGCTGAGGACTTATCTGCCTACTGATTGCCACTCTTAGTAAACTGCAGTCTTAATTAGAAGACCATGTCTGTTCACTGCTGTATGCCAGAGCCCAGCACACTACGGATGTTCATAAAATGTTTACTGAATAAACTGAGCTAATTATAGTCCTGATAATTATAAAATCCTCAGCCTCTCTGACTGGCACCTGGTTTAAAAGACACGCCTTTCCCCAGAGAGAAATCCCTGTTCTGGCACCACCACCACCACCACCACCGCCACCACGACCACCACCCATGAAATTACCCACACACCTGGCAGATGTCCTTTGTTCCTCTCTCCAAACATAATTACCAAGCTCTTAAACCCACTGTCTTCTCCAGTCCCATGGAACTGTCTTTTCCGACACTCGTCATCTGCAGCCTGCATGTTCAGCCCCCTCCCTTACTGGCTTCCTGCGTCCACGGGGCCCCAGGCCTTCCTGAGCACTCTCTGTACTGCACAAGTCTGACCAAACCAGTCCTCTTCTTAACTCTTCATCAGGCCCCTCCTGACTGTGGATGTGAGCTCCGTGACTGGGCTCCAGCCCACCTCTCCAGCCTCATCTTGCTTCTCTACCATCCCTCCCCTGACCCGGCCAAACTGAGCTACCTGTAGTTTTGCTGGTGCCTGGCCTTCTGCCATCGCCAGACCTTTGCATGTGCTGGGCTCCCTGCCTGGGACGCCCCTCCTCACTAGCCCACTGACTGCACTTCTACTCGGTCTTCCAGACCCAGTTCAAGCAGCACTTCTCTGGGAAGCCTTTCCGAAAGCTGCTCGCCATAGGGGACTCCTGCCTTTGTGTCGATCCCGTGGTTATAGCATTTATCATCCAGCATTGGATTAAGGACTGTTTTCTGTTCCCAGCCAAGAGCACTTCGCTGGCAGAGACTGTCCGACCCACCACGTGTGCCCTGCACTCAGCGTGGGGGCTGGCCCAGGGCGCCCGCCAGTCAGTATCCAGCGAGTCCTCGCAGCCTTCAGTTTGCTCGCACAGCCAGGCGTTCACTGTCAGGGGCTGTCAAAGAGGGTGCAGCATTTTTGGCAGTTTTCCTGATCTCAGGGAAGCAAACAGCTTTAATAGCTTCTGTTATTATTGTTTTTTTTTCCTGCCAGATACCTTTTTCTTTCTAGAACTACTCCTTCCTAACCTTTGTACCAGAGGTGGGCAAGAGACTCAACTAAGCAATTGGAGTGGCCCACCCCTTGACCTTGGGATGGGTTCCTGGATGGCCAGGGATCCAGGCAGAGTTGGTGACAGCCCTTCTGGGGGATGGATATGGTTGTGCTGAACGGATCATGGAGGACGTGCACATCTGTTTGTCCTCAGGATGATGTAAATCTCGGGCAGCTGGTGACCATCTAAGCACGGGATATGGCAGAGTGAGTTGGAACCAGCCCCACCACTTACTGGCTAGATGACCCTGGGAAAGTTGCTTCATTCTTTACATTTACTACTGTCGCATCTGCAAAATGGGAGTCACAGTACCTACACCTCATGTGGGAATGATGACTTAATATATGTGAAGTGCCTGGTGGAAAGGGAGTGGTCAATATATATTTGTTGCTATTACTATATCACTGTGTGGGGAGATCCCACCTGAGAACTAAGGAGAACAAGAAAAAGTCAGAGCTCTGATATCATTGGGGTCCCAGGATCCAGCTCTGCCTGATGCTTTCCATCTCTTATACTTCCTAGTTCCACACACCGATGAACTTCTTTTTTCGGTAAAGCAAGTTTGAGTCGACTCTCTGTTAAGTTATAACCCACGGAGTCCTAACAGAGGAGACAAGAGCCTGGTGAGCTCTCCTTCAGTTTGATGTTCAAATCTGGGCAAGTTTCAGGTCCTCATTGTCCCATGGGATGGATGATGTCTGTCCTGCTTCCCTCCTGTGGCTGGTGTCAGGATCTATCTGTATAAAGTTTGTGCCTCAAAAATCATCAATTGTTAAATAGCTCAGCAATGACTCCTTACTGAATGTAAAAGAAGACCCCAACTCTCAATGTGGCTTTTTCAGCGTCTCCCTCATGTGGCCCCACTACTTCGTGACCTTCTGTCTCACTTCTGCTACTCCCTCCCAGGTGCACATCCTCTGCTGAGGCCACACGGGATTTCCCACCATTTCCCAAACTCAGCTTTGTGCTTTTGCTCATTTGTTTCCTCCACGTGCAACCATTTTGGCTCATTTCCACCTAATAACATCCATCTACCAAAGGTCTGTCCCAATGCTCCTCCTCCAGGAAGCCCTGGTCCCTCCCCACGACTTCTCTCCCCCCCACACTCAGATGCACAGAGCAGCCAGAAGTGTCTTTTGCTTCCTGGGAACTGGTAGCACTCCCTTTACTAGCTTATTGGTTTGAAGATTTCTTCAGTTAGTCCTTAACCTCCTGGAGGGCAGATACCGTCTTGCTTCCCTCATTGCACCTTACTGCAGGGATTCAGGGATGTAGGGATTCAGACAATCACAGCTCCAATCAGCATGAGCCCTAGGAGACGGGAGAGCAGGCACATCACCTCCTGCTCTCCTTGTTCAGCTCCCACCCTTTGGAGGGAGGGTAGGTACAGGGACTTAATAATAAACCCTGCATCACTTAGTTACACTGAGCCGATGAGCAAATCTCTAGTGTGGGTAAAATAGGATCTGGAACAATGAGACCTGGAGAAACTCACCCAAACCAGCAGTTGCTGGAATCACCCAGTCTCCTGGCTTCACACCAGTCACGTTGCTGCCCACTGCCACCACCTGTCCGACACCTTCGTTCCCTCCGATGGCAGGCAGCTGGGGAAGGAGGCCGTAATTACCTAGGGGACAAGAGCACAGAGGGTCATCCAAAAGCGCGGGCAGTGAGACCATGGCCTTCGGAGTGAGACCTAAGCCCAGTCTGGGTTCTGCCTCTGACCAGCTCTGCGCCCCAGCTTCTACACCCATAAAGGGGACAATGCTCCTTTGTTTCCGTGGTCACCGGGAAGACTGACTGGATGGAAGACTGGCTAAGACAATGTGTGCAATGAGCTCAGCATCTTACAGGCACATCCCTGTGGTTGCTTTACTCCGACTGCAATCTCCCTAACGCTTGAAAAGCCTGGCACCCAGGGAGGGGCGGCCACGGGGGCTCCACAGCCTGCAGAGGGCACATCTGGAGAACAGCTGCTGCTAATCACGGGAATTGCACACCCACACCTGAGGTGGAATGAACACGAGGTGGTGGCTACGCAAAAGAAAAAAGAAAGAAAAGCCAATTAACATAAGCCACAGAAACCAAGGTTACCTTGGATCATATTTATGTCAGATGGATTGATAGGGGCCGCCAGCATCTTCACATGGACGTCTGATCCGCCCACAGCAGCTAGCTCCAGGTTCTTCAGTCTAAGCACAAAGCCAGAGAGAGAAGTTCATGCCACCCAGGCTAGACTGGGCATATTTTTTTAAATTTTTAATTAATCAATTAAGTAATTAAATCCTCACCCAAGGATATTTTTTCCCATTGATTTTCAGACAGCATGGAAGGGGAGGAGGAGGGCGGGGAGAGAGAAACATCGATTGGTTGCCTCCTGCATGCGACTGGGTTGGGGTTGGGGATGGAACCTGAAGCCTAGGTACGTGCCCTTGACCAGGAATCGAACCCGAGACCCTTCGGTGGGCAGGCCAATACTCTAACCATTGAGCAACGGACCAGGGCTAGATGGGGCATCTTTTGCTCAAGTCATCTCCCCAGAGTACGTCAGTCAGCAACATTTTTTGAGCTGCCATTGTGTGCCCAGGCATTCCGGTTTCGTTAGAAAAGAGAAAGATGCTGTAAGTCTGTCGGGACTCACCCTCACTGTCCACTCTAGGACAGAAAAGAGTTAAAAACCCCCCTGCCCGAGTGAGCCTTGTGTTCCCCCAAACTAGCTTACTGATCACCTGCTGTGCTTACTAATACAGGTTCTCAGGCCCTGCTCTGACCCGCTGAACTAGAATCTCCAGGTGGGGGCACTCCGACGAGTTCTTAGGGACCGGCACACCTAGGACACCCTGTGCTGGTCCTTTGTTCTCCACTCTCCTTTCCCCCATAAAACACATAGGAGAGAGGGGAGGGGAGGGGAAGAGAGAGCTGGCCTGTGTAGGTCAGAAAGGACTCCCAGGGTGCCTATGGCTCACCCCTGGAGCAGTGCTTCTTCTGGATGAGGAACCTGGTCTGTCAGAAAGGATGCTGGGCGGAGCTGAGCATCCTCGGTGTGAAGCCCTGCCATGCACAGCTGTCACCCCAGCAAGTCTCTTTCCTGCTTAAGAGACGCCATTGGTAAAAGGGGGGGAGGTGCTGGCAGTTTGCACTCCATCACTTCTAATAGCATCTCCCATGTCAAGTCTACTGATAACTGCTCCATTTGGTCTCAGTGGGCCCTAGACACCACTGGGACTTCCACTCATGGGTAAAATGCCAACGGGCTTTGAGGAAGGCCTGAGACAATGTCCATGTGTTGCTTTTGTTTTTGTTTTTTTAAAAGGAGACCTTACAACCAGCAGCACTGATGAGTGTATGAACTGGTGGGTCCTTGTGACTTTTACCACCGCACTCCTTGTCCTTCTCCACACCCCCCGACTTCATGTCTGCAATGCTTTCTCTGCCCAAATGTACTTGTTGAGCAAGATTTCTCTTCATTTTCACTTATTAAAGGGACATAGAACTGCCAACCAGGGACTCTTAGCATTGGGCAACAATGCCACCACACTAAACCGATGTAACTCTATCCACTTCCTGTGAAATCTGACCTTTTAATTATATCTGAGGCCCCATCTTGGGGTAAAGTGTGATTTTCAAGAAATACCTTATACTAATAGTAAATTAATGGTGGCAGGTATTTATTACACAATGTCCTGTGCTGAAGGTTACAAATACATGATCTGATTAAGATGTAACACTCCTGTGAGGAAAGTATTAATACTTCCATTTTTTATAAATACTTTTGTTTACCCTCACCTGAGGATATGTTCTATTGATTTTAGAGAGGAAGAGAGAGAGAGAGAGAGTGGGGGGAGAAAGAGAAGAGAGAAATATCAGTTGCCTCCTATACACACCCCAACTGGTGTTTAAACCTGCAACCTAGGTATGTGCCCTGACCAGGAATCAAACCTGCAACCTTTTGCTGTATCAGACAACACTCCAACCAACTGAGCCACCCAGCCAGAACAATATTTCTATTCTATCAAGTAGGAAATGGAGGCTGCAGAGATGATGGAATTGACACAGGGTAACTGGTTCGTAGCAAGGCTTCTCTTCAAAGCCAGCGCTCTTATTTACCTCCCTCTGTATCGGTACCCTGAAACTAGCATGAGAATCCACACGACTGTCCACAGGACTCCTGGAGATCTAGGGATCCCGATCTGGAAATTCCTGTACCAGATTATGAACAACTTTTTTTTTTTTTTTTTTAATCCTCACTTGAGGATATTTTTCCATTGATTTTTAGAGAGAGGGAAAGACAGAGAGAAATATTGATGTGAGAGAAACACATCAATTGGTTGTCTCCTGCATGAGCCCTGACAAGGGCCTGGGCCAGGGAGGAGCCTGCAACCGAGGTACATGCCCTTGACCAGAATCAAATCTGGGACTCTTCGGTCCGCAGGCCAATGCTCTATCTATTAAGCCAAACTTGCTAGGGCCAGATTATGACCAAATTAAGGGAGGCCATTCCTCACCATGATTGAGAAACAGCTAGCTATAAAACACCAAAATAGAAACAGTCTCTACAGGAAGTGGTTAACTAGGAAGAAGTTGATGACCAGGGCAGAGAGAATTAAGAAAGGGATTTCCCTCCTTTTTAAGTAAATATTAAGGAATGCATGTGTTTATTACAGCTGGAGGAGGGGGATCCTTATAATAGTAATCTATATATATAAAAGCCTAATCGACTGGAATGACTGGAACAACCAGTCACTATGATGCACACTGACCACCAGGGGGCAGACGCTCAATGCAGGAGCTGCCCTCTCGTGGTCAGTGCGTTGCTCCAGCCAATCTCTGGCTGGCCAACCTCCTATGGTCCCTCCCCCTGGCTGGCAGGCCCCGATCGCCCCATTGGGGCTGGACCCTGGGCTGGGACAAGGAACCAGGGGTGGGTGGCAGCAGACACAGCCCCTTTCCCTGGGGAGCTGAGGGCCAGCTCCCTCCTCGGGACCTGGCAGCCAATCTCCCATACCGTGTCCCTCTCCCAGGCTGGCAGGCCCCCATCAGCCTGCCACCTGCCCACCACAGTGGTAGCACAGCGGTGAGGGAAGGAGGAGGGGGGGAGGCGGGAAACTGCGTGGTGGTGGAACACCGACAATGGCAGCGTCAGTGCTCAGTGTCCGTTCCTTCCGCACTCGACCTGGCAAACGTTGCCTCCTTTCCAGCCTGGCCCTGATCGGCCTGGCCTCGATTGGCCCTGATCGCTGGCCAGGCCTAGGGTCCTCACCCGGGCACTAGGCCTCTAGTAAACAATAACTACTGTTTGAGTGCTGACCAGTGAGTCACTCTTCTAAGTGCTTTCCATGCCAGCTTCCTACTATTATTCTGATTTTATGCCCGAGGAACAAAGGCACAGAAGAGGTATCATATAAGACGACTGGGCATATAAGACAACCCCCAACTTTTGAGATTTTTCTGGGTTAAAAAGTCTGGACGGAGACCATATGCAACACAAAAAGGAGCCAACCGGAGACACTTGCGGTTTCCATCCGGCTCCACTGGCGACCCCTGACCGTTGAGATTTTCTTGAGTTAAAAAGTCGTCTTATATGCCGGAAAATACGGTAAATGACTTGCTCAAGGCCACCAAAGGTAGTAAGTGGCTGATCTGATGTGAACGTGGTAGTCTAATGCTAGAGAAGCCAGACAGTCAGTGGCTTCTCCCGAGCAAGCAGAGGGCAGCCAGGTGAGTACCAGCCAGGAGCAGTGTGCAGACTCGATCCTTGCTGGATGGGCCTGGGAAGGTGGAGGGGTCAGCAGCTCCCCAGCTGGCTAAGCAGGGAGGCATATGCCAGACCATAGTGTCTCTCTCTGAACGCACGTACAAGTCTGCATTGCAAAGAAAACCCTGTCCAGAGCACATGGACTGGGGACTAGGGGCCCCTGTGTTACGTGATGCTTCTCTTGCATTTTCACAGAAAAGTCCATAGACTCAAGTTACTTAAGGACATGGGTTTTCCGCATTTTCTATAGGTTCTCGCCTCAGCCCAGAATTTCTTTTCCGCAGCTTTTCTATAAAGTGAAAAATTCCACTCACCCTTTAAAACCCAACTCAAATTTTACTTTCCCTAAAACATCATTTTTCACCCTTCTTGGCCCTTGAAAAATTCACGCGCTCTATTCTCCACGCTCCCAATCACAGTGATCATACCATGAGACCATCTTACCCGAATTCATGGCTTTTTAGTTTATGAAGTCTTTTCACAGATTTGTAAAAAATTGATCGTAAGGTATATCTTCACATTCCTTTTCCAAAACGCTCAGGGTGAGGTGTATGTACTTCAGGGTTCCGAACCATGTATTATTATCTACACCCCATGTGGGGGTTGCGGCAATATTCTCTGATCAGACACTTTGTTTTCCAGCAGAACATATGAATCATCACACTAAGGAGAATGAATGGTGACCATATAAAACTTCATGTGAGAGATCAGGTTTTGCCTCCAAAGGAGTTATGCAAAAACAAAAAACAAAATTAAAAAAAAAACACACCAAGGGTCAGTTTTCAGAGCTTCTTGGGTTTTGGAGTTGCAGACATGAATTCAGAATTGGATCCAGGTCTTCCAGACTCAGTTCAGTGCCCTTCTTACTGGCCTAGTTTTACAGTCAGAATGTGTGTGCGTGTTGTCTCCCTGTTAGACTGTGAGCTCACGAAGGGTCGAGAACTTCCAGTCTTAGCACAGTGCCTGCGACCAAAACAGTGCTCAACACTTCCCAAAGAAACGATCCAAGTTTCTCCTCCAGAGAGAAAATGTGGCATAGAATTTAGGGGAAAGACCCAAACCACAGGGACTTAGCTATTGAGGCTTGTATTTCTCTTCCCGGTTTTGGGCTGTTTAGGACAATACGCCTAAAGGATGGGTGCAGATAAACAATGGAGAGGATCCTCAAGGGAGTCCCGTCTAAGCAAAAACCCTTGATGGCTTTCCTTACAGGAAAGTTCAGCTTTCCTGCAATAAAATCGTATTTCTTAAAAGTCTAGGTGACCACGGTCAAGATGAGAATACAGGTAGACCTCAGCTCCTAGACGAAGGGTAGAGCATGGATTTGGATCGAAATACGCAGTCTGGGTTTGAATCCTGCCTTGGTCAGTTACCAGCTACGTCAACCTCAAAATACTTGTATGGGAAACGGGAAGAATACTAGACTCTCCCTCATAGGGTTAAATGAGTTAATGCACATAAAGCATTTGCTAGAGTACCTGATACACAGTAGATGCTGAAGGGCAACTGACCAAGGAAACCTGTGACACAATTAGCTGGCTATACCTCTGGAAAGAATCATTGAGTCACTGAAAGGAAGACAAATTTTTTGGAAAACTCAAGTAAATTTAATTCAACAGATATATACTGACAGGCCTACTAAGTGTCAGATGTGGTTATCAAGGGGTTTAAATGTGAAAAAGTAGCATCGGCTCCGGAGCCTGACGGTATATAGGGGCTCACACCTGGGACAAGTGCTACCTCAGGCGCAGGCTTGTGCTGGGGCGGGCTGAGAGTTTAACCGTCTGGGGAAGAAAACAAAGGTAAGCAAAGGGGCTTTGGGAGAAGCGATACCTTAGTTGCAGCGTGAAGGATAAACAGGAGTTTACTGGGTGGACCGAGAGAGGAAGGAAGCTCTCCTGCCACAGAGAATGGCAAGGAATCCGACCTGCCAGGAGGCCAGGCTACAGGTGCAGCCTGGACTGCAGCCCCGGGAATGGGCAGGCCTGGACCACTCAGAATCTCTTCAATAAGAAGCAGCGTTGATGTCACTTGGTGTCCAACTCCACATGGGAGTTGAGGGAAGTCTCTGATAGCTCCTGGCCTTTCGGCCTGGGTAACTGGATGGTGACAGAGGGAGGAAGAAGAGTGGTTTGGAGTGGGGAGGAAGCCTGAAGCACGCTGGTACGGAGCAGAGGGTGTCTGGGCTAGACACAGGGTGGGGTCAGCTGTGTCAGCACACAGAGCCTAGGGCAGCAGGTAAACGTATTTTGGGCGACGGCTGGACAATTGAATGACAACTAATATTGACAGTTTCCTGGGCTCCAGGCATTGTGCTTAGCATTTTATGTACTCAATGCTGTCTAGTCCTCAAAACACCAAACACCTACCTGGAGGATATTATAAGCTAATCTCCATATAGGAAACAGAGAAGGAACTTGCTCAAGGTTAAACCGTTAGACTGGATCTGAAGCTGGATTCCAAAGCTCAGCCTGTTGAACACTAAGCGGCACTCCCCGCTGTGTTTGTGTAATTCGTGACCCGAGAGCCATTAGGTAGTCCCTGGGGTCCAATACGTTTGGGAAAGGCTGCCTCCTAAAGCCTTTTCAGACTGCACATTAGAGTCCCACAGGCGCTGAGAAGCCCTCCAGCAAAGACACCCACGTGGCTTTGAACAATCAGAGCTCCCAGTTAACTCAGCTGGGAGCACTGCTGGTCTTTCCACAGCACAGCGAATAACCTGACCGCTGCCTCCGGACGGCAGCTCGAGAAGGGCTGCGCTGCGCCACCATTTGCTCCCTCTGCTCTTTGTCTTCTGGGCAGACTAGCTGCTCTGCCAGGTGAAGTTCACAGACGTGGGGGGAAGGAGAGTGTGATGGGATGAGGACCTAGGAGATGGAAAGTGGAAACTGCAAACACAGGTGGGTGAGGGCGGCAGGCAGGCCCGACACAGGCTGTGGCCTGGGGGAAGGTGTGTTGGTCCAGCTGCCTCTCACCAGGGAGACCAGCCCCAGCCTGCCCCATGGAATGCCTTCAATACCAGACACCGCTGTTCCTGCAGAGTTCTAACAGGTCGTCAAGAATACCATTCTGCAGAGACAGGAAGGAAAACGGGGCGAGTCTGAATTCCAGGAGTAGGGCTGCTGGTATAATGATGGTAATTCCCCCCTCCCCTTTTTTAACTCCCCAAAGGAACTGGTGGCTGCGTTGCGGAGAGCAAACGAGGCACCCAAACACAGCTTGGCTATATCTCAAGTCACTTTCCCTGGATGGTCAGGGTCTCCCCCTGTGAGCGTAATGGCGCCATGCATCTCAGCGGGATGTCCCCGTCTCCACGCAGCAGATCCCAGACCGGATAAGGTCACAATGGCTCCTTTGAGGCCGAGGCTGTACACCTGTGATGCCATCTGAACTACAGGGGAGACAAAAGCAGGCAGAAGAAAGAGCCTTTTGAGAGGGGGGAAAAGGAGGACAGTGCTCTGGGGACTGTCTCAGTTATGCTTGCTGTGTAAGGCGAGCACTAGCCAGCGCCGCTAGAATATCTTTCCCGCCTTCTGCATTTAATTAGCAACCATTTGTACTATCTTGCATCTTCCACTCAGTCACCTTACACTGGTCAATATGATTTTGAGCAGAAAGAACAGGCAGGGAGACAGCCATAGAACACTGAGACTTTCTCATCTGCTCATTACACAGAGCCAAGAATGTGTGTCCCGCCACCAGGCCACGCTGGGTGTAGGTAACCGACACCTCATGTGGCTCTTCCCAGGCTGTCTGCAGCCTCCACCGTCACAAACAAGCCTTCTGTGACTTGGTCAAATGCCTGGAGTGCTGGGTACATTGTTCTGAGATTTGATTAATAATTAATAAGCAGAACACAATTGGGAAATCATGGAGGAATGAAGTTTTTCAGCTCACCCCCAGCAGGGGATGCCGGCGCCTGGACTGGGGGGCTCTAAAGGAGTTCCCGACCCTCATGGACTGCTGTCCCTGAGCAGAGCTCCTTGTTCCGTGTTTCCCGGTGTGCCAGCGGCACCTGCTCGCCTCTCTGTGCCTCGCTGCCTTCCCTGACTCAAAGTAACCTTGCCCTCCTGCCATCCAGGACTTCTTGCACAATCATTTTGAACGGAAGGGAATCAGAGACTGAGGGCAACTTCTGGAAGTTTCTACCCAGGGCTGGCAAAGAAAATCTCGCCCTTCTTTCTCAATCCCCTACTCTCCCTTAAGATAATCACAAAGCTTGCGAGCCCCATAATATTCTGTCTGCTGACCTCAGGACATTTGCTTGAAGGGAGCTTCAGTCTCTGTTGCTTAGTTTGCTGAGGCCTAACTCTCCTTGTGGCTCCAGAGAGTGAGACTGAACCACAGCAGGAGGCCGAGCCGTTGCTGGCAGCTCCTTTCGTCTCTGACAGGTACGTCTCTGATAGGCACCGTGCAGGCCCCGCCTAGGGGGCTGCTGATCATGTACCTAACCAAGGGCAAAGGGAGCCCCTGATGAAATCTTGTGCCCAGGACCCCGGATTTCTTCCACAGCACTGCTCCCTGGAGGTTGCTAGAGCAACCACCGGCAAGCGGGCAGTCCCACGCTTGCTTCCGTTTCATAGAAGTGTTGGAGCTGGACAACTTGGATCAAAGAGGATTCATGCCTCATAACAATCCCCATGGCTGCAGAACCGTGTTGAAAAGAATGCTGAGGTGTCTCGTCTTGGCAGGAGAAAGTGTCGTCTGGGGAGGATGGGGTAAAGAGGTGTGCAGGTTTTGAGGTATACGGAAGTGGAAGCTGTGCAGGTTTTGAGGTATACGGAAGTGGAAGCTGTGAAGGTTTGTCATCAGCATAGAAGACAGAAGTGTGGGGACAGCATGAATGCTTGTATTTGCCATTGCTGACCTTGGTTGACCCATTTATCAAAGAGTAACTGAGAATAAAAAGGAGACTGGAGTGATTTCCTCACTGTAATGAGTGGCACAGTTGGGACTAGAACCCCGGGCACGCCCCAGTGACCTCCTGAGCCACAGACTAACCTGGTGTCATCTTTGCTTTTCCTTCTCTAAAATGAGGACCCGCCACCCCGTCCAGGGTGGGAAAGGCCTGGAACTATACCAGAGAGCGACAGGAGCTGCTAGGAGAGGGCCAGGCAATCGTAGCAACGTGGAGTCGCACTGGATGGCAGCTCTTCGCCCAGACACTCGGGACACGGGGAAAGCCCCTCCTTCGTGCAGCTCCTGTGCCTGCCGAGTTCCACCCTCAGAGGCAAGAATGAGGAAATGGGGGTAAAGGGCTTGGCCCTAAACCCCACAGCTCAGGGAGTCCCGAGGGAAGGTAGTGTTCGAGTGGAATCTGCTTGAGTTAGAATCCCGTGAGCTCAGGCTAGTGCCTCGGAGCCTGTTTCAGCTGGTGCCTCCCTCGCAGGGTTACAGGTGGGCATGTCCTAAACATCTGCTGATCAGACACACCACACGCGGGACCTTCTGCCTGGAACATTTCTACACTTTTCCTCCTGGACCACAATGTGAGTTCCCTGAGGACCAAGACCACAGGTTACTCGTCTGGGCATTCTCAATGCCCAGCACTTACTTAAGTAATTTTTTAAAAAGAATAAATAACTTAATGAGTTCTATTCCCCCCTCCTTCATTCATGACCACAATAAAGAGCTCCAGGATACAAGACAAAACAAACAAAATCCCCGTTTTCCCGAGTGCCAAACCAAAATGCTAAATTTTTTTCAAAGTACTATAATTCTGTTTTAAAAAACCAAGTCACCAGCATAGAGTTTGGGTTTTCAACACTAACATCAACTGCAAAGGAAGATCCCCTGAGAGCAAACAGTGCCCAACAGGGAGAACTCACAGCAAACAGTGCCCTAGAGGGAGAGCTCGCTATCTACTCAGCCTGGCTGCCCACCACCTGCTCCCCCAGATTCCATTTAACAGAGTGGGTATGTGTCCAAGGGTTTCACAGCTTGGCCTCACTGTATGCCAGCAGCAGGCAGGTGAGAAGGCTGTGGTGAGACCAGCATCTGGTAAATGGAGGAGATAGAGGACATTCTTACTGTCTTCCCCAGGATGGGGCTGCCCTTCTTATGAAGAGTAGAGACGTGGTGGGGTCACTTGAATGACCTATAATCTCATCTTCTGACCGATCTTATTCCCAATGTTATCTGCCATCTCATTCTCAAAAAAAAAATTTGGGATGATTGCCATTGTTTCTTCAGGTCTATGTCTACATCGAGGACTATTAATAAAGCCACATCCTAGTTGTATGATCTTAGACAAGTGTCTTTCAAGTTTCTTGAGCCTCAGTTATCTTGTCTGTAAAATGGGGATAACAGTGACCAAACCTCAGTTGAATTTAAAATTCCATAATATATCTGGATAACTTAGCCCAGTGCCTGTCACATAATAGGTATTGAATGAATGGGAGCAGCTTTTACCGTAAGACTCAGAGAATGCAAAATTCTGAGAGGGGACTTTCAGGAAAAGGAAAGGACATTGGAGTACATGGGAACTATCTAATAGAGCAGCAATGGCCAACCTTTATCATCTCGTGGTGCAGTAAACTAATTACTAAAATTCTGCAGCACATAAAAAAATTATTTTTTGCACATTTGACAATAGGTATAATTTTGATTCATTCACACCAGATAGCCATTGTTGTGTTGGTGATTGTCATTTTTTCTTTTTAATTTGACAATCTAAGGGAAAAGAGGTCAGTGCTCCTGACTAAATAGTCAGGTACTGCATGTTTTAAAGCTTTTTGCAGCACACCGGTTGAAAATCGCTGATAGAGAATCCAGAACTTTGCACAAGGGGTAATGGCATGGGGATCGCTGTAATGTCTAGAATATTTGCCACTCTTTTATGTTGTGATTTTCTCCTGCATCTTTTTAAAAATCCTCGCCTGGGGATATATTTTTTATTTGGTGTTAGAGAGAGGGAGGGAGGGAGGGGAGAAGGGAAAGAGAGAAAAAGAGAGCGAGAGAGCAGACAGAAACATCAGTTATTGCCTCCTATATGTGCCCAGCAGGTGCTGGGATCAAACCCAAAACCTAGGTATGTGCCCTGACCTGGCATCGTACCCGCAACCTTTTTGGTGTATGGGACGACACTCCAACCAACCGAGCTATCCTGCTGGGCTCTCTTGCACATTCTTACTTCATTTAGATCAGCTGTTCAATTCTTTAAATGAAAAAGGCCCAAGTATTTAGGGGAGTCTATTTTTTGGGGGTGAAAAGAAACTATAAAATATCAGGGAAAGACTTAGTAGAGGGAAGAGCTTAGTTTGGGGGCCACGGGGATTGACGGGCATTCAGAAAGTTGCAATGAGAACAGGAGCTTCCTGGAGGCCTCCTTCTGAGAAGTTCCCTCCCCATCCCTCCCCCCCACCTCAGACCTGAGCAGACGGTTCCTCATTCCCTCCCTGCTGCTCTCAGAGCTCTGGCCCACAGGGCCAACATCACAAACCACGCTAGTCTGGGAAACAGTCTGCTAGGACTCTGAGGAGTTCCTGGACCCTACCTGGTGTAACCTGACCCACATACCCAGTTATAGGATATTTAAAGGACACCTGCTTCTTTCTGTGACACCGCGGTTACCTTAAACCTCTAAGACATGACTACAAAGAAGAGAATCCCAGGCTCTGGCTTCGGTCCATACAGGAACAAGTCAAATGGCTGAATCTGGGTCAGAACGGAAAGCTGCCATTCTCAGGCGGAGTGAGAACCGCCCGCCTGCCTGACAGTCCACACCCACAGGACAATGGCTCTCAACCCTGGCCTGCACATCCGAGTCCCGTGGAGAGCTCTGAAGACACAGATTTCAGGGCCTCTCGGGGATTTACTAAGTGCTTCAGGGGTAACGCCTGGGGATATGTCGTTTCTAGAAGGCTCACAGGTGACCCAGAGGTGCAGCCAAGGTTGAATACAATGCTTTATGGAAGTATCATGTTTTGAACTTCTGGGAAATTACTAGGGTTCCATACAAGCAGACCAGACGGTTATCCCTTTTCCCTACGCGGGCATCAGCAACAAGTCTGTCCCAGTTTCCCTGGCTCTTCAGGAGGAGGTGATCCATCAGGAGGCAGCTGCACTCAACCGCCTAACCTGCCCCCCGCCTTTCTTCAGGGTCCCGAACACCGGGGATGCCTTCTTCATCAGCACAGAACTCAGGAAAAGGTGCACTTCTTACTGACATCAGATACAGATGTAGGAATGTTTTTGGAGCGCCTGTTCTGTGGCAGGCCCTGCGCCAGACGTAAATCACAAGCCCGAGAGAGAGGCACTGCATCGCTCCTGTGTGGGGTGCACTCCTGGAAACTCCTCAAGAGCTTTACCAGCTCATCACAGCACAGTCCTCATGGAAACATATTACTGATGATCAACATGCAATTGGGGGTTTATCGGTGACTTATGACTCATGAGCAACATACTGTTTAGGGTTTATTGACCGATGCGTCTTCTCAAAATTCTTTTGGTCTCAAGATTCTAATGGTGGATGTGGCCAGCCTGAGGGAATGACCTTGAAATTATCCGAGGCATATCCTCTTGGGCTGTCAAAACATCTCGTCTTTTTATTTTTTTATTTTTTTAAGTAAAAATATGGGATGCTTCATGGATTTGTGTGCCATCCTGTTGCAGAGACCATGTTAATCTCTGTATTATTCCAGGTGTAGCACATGTGCTGCTGAAGTGAGCACTGTAGTCTGTATTTTAATCACGAAAATAATTCCGTTTGCCTGTCTCTGGAAAACAAGCAAACCATTTGCTGGGAATCAGAGTTGTAAAAAGGGACGGCAGGAGAATACGTAGGTACTTTTTGGTGAAAAGCATTAGATAGACCTCAGCTGATTGGCACTATGAGCTATGATTGTATTGTCTCCATTTTTTAAGATAATGAAACTCGGGCTCAGAGAACTTCAGTAACTTGCCGAACACACAGCTAGGACAGGGAGGGCAAGAATTTGACCCCAGATTTCCTGATTTCCAGGTCAGTGCTTTCTCTGTAGCTCCACTACAGTGACCCCACTAGCCTTTTTGGATAGCTAAACAGAAGATATTTTAGGTTCGGTTCCAGATCATGTAACAAGACCAGTATAGCAATAAATCGAATTGCGGGTATAGGGTCCTGCCTAATTTGCAAAACACAAAGCACAATAAAGCGACGCACCATAAAACGAGGTACACTCCTAGTTACTTATGGGCAGATTTATAATGGTTGAAAATCCGTATGCTGCTTTTATTAGTCACATGCAGAAATCATAGAATTTTAGGACATAATTATAAAAGTAATGAGAGCTCCGAAGGGCCGAGTGACTTGTCTAAGGTCAAACAGGTCTTGTATTGGCTCCCAAATAGCAGCACTTTGTAACTAAAGGCACGGTGGACAGGGAATCACAGGAGCCCAGCTCTCAGAAGCCATGGATTCCTGCCTCTGTTCCGATCGGTATTAGTATACAGCACTTTGCACAAGTCCCTTGTCCTTCGTAAAATGGAAACAATGATCTCTGAACTACTGTCCTGAGAAGTGAAGATCCGAATGGATGTGCAAGTATTCTGAACACCACCCTCCAAAAAATAACAGAAAGAAAGAACACGGGTGGGTCCGTCAGTCAAACTGGATTCAAATTTCAACTCAGCCATTACTGGATGTGTGACTTCGAGCAAGGGATTTGACCTCTCTGACGCCTCAGGGTTCTCATCTGAAAAATGAGGCTAAGTCGAGTAGCTACCCCAGAGGTGGCTGTGACGATTTAGCTTCATCGAAACACGGCCTTTCGGAGCTACCAAACACACCTGGGCTCCAGTGTCGGTCCTGTTATTCTCTGCCTTCTTCCTCGGACCCAGCCTCTCCCTGCCCGGTCTCCCTTCCCCACAGCGCGTCTGAAACCCCCAAGAATCCCGGCCCCCCAGCCCCGCTTCGGCGCGGTCTCTTACTCGACGACCTTGGCCGGGTGCCCGTGGTGGCCGTAGACCAGAGCCCGGACCCGGGAGCCCTCGGCAGGCGCGGAGCAGGAGGCGGCGGCAGGCGGGCGGCAGCCCGAGGCGGGGAGCAGCCTGCGCCGCAGCAGGGCCGGGGTCCGCGCCCCCCGCAGCGCGCAGACCCACATGCTCACCCCACAGCGCTCGGAGCCGGACGCCCCGGCGACGTCACCTTCCCGCGACCGCGCGCCAGCCCCGCCCCTCCCCTCCCCGTAACCACGCCCCTCTCCGCCCATAACCACGCCCCGTCCCCCCTTAACCACGCCCCTCGCTCCTTTTAAAGGGCCCTCTCCTCCTCCGCTGCCCCCGCGGTGGCGCCTGGTGAGATTGCGAGGGGAGATGGGACGCGCGGGGCGGGGCCCTGTGGGGGTCGCGGGGATGTTGGGCCCGCCCACAGCGGATCTCCCAAGGAGCCTGGAGACGGGCCTAAGCTAGGGCTGCAGTCTGCAATTTGTTGTTTGATTTGGGGGAAGACATTTCCTCTCCCCTGACCTCATTTTCTCCTTCTCACCACCATTCATTCATTCATTCATTCATTCATTAAAAAATTTTTTTAATTGATTTCAGAGAGGAAAGGAGAGGGAGAGCTAGAAACATCAATGATGAGTGAGAAGCATTGATGGGCTGCCTCCTTCATGCCCCACACTGGCGAGCCAGCCCGTAACCCGGGCTTATGCCCTGATGGGAATGGAACCGGACCTCCTGGTTCACAGGTCCATGCTCTATCACTGAGCCACATGGGCTGGGCCCCGCCATTAATTATTGAGTGCTCATGGTGCCAGGCCATGTAAAGCATTATCTCACTGAATCCCCACCATCTTCTAATAGCATAGGAAGGCGAAGCTCACTTCCCTGCACTAAGTAGGGTACCTGTAAGCTGCTGTGGAGGCGAGAATACTGGGTTTGGAGTTAGAAGATTCAGGTTCAAATCCCAGCCCTGCCACTTCCTAGCTTGGGCAAGTGACTGAAACTCGGAGTCTTTCCTCATAGGAACAGGGGGAGAATATTCCTCCTCTAAGATTGTTGCGAGGGCCCTGGCCATTGTGGCTCAGTTGGTTAGGCATCCCCCTGTGCACCAAAAGGTTTCTGGTTCGATTCCCTATCAGGGCACATTTCTGGGTTGCAGGGCTTGATCCTGGCAATGCAGGAAGCAGCTGATCAATGTTTTGCTCTCACATAGATGTTTCTCTCTCTCCCTCTCCCTCTCACTTACTCTCTCTCTCTAAAAATCAATAAAAGTATTTTAAAAAAGATTATTGTGAGGATTGGATGAAACAATAGAATAATGTTACATGGACGGGGAGCACCCTGTAAAATGCTAAGTGTGTTCAGGTATAAGGAAGGGGTCACAAGAAGGAGGGCCCCCTCTAAAAATGCTCAGTGTAGAAAGCAATTAAGTGGGACAATCGGAGTTCTTTGCAAAAAGATGTAGCTCAATGAAGACACTAGATCATGTTTTTCACACTTGTGGAGTGGAGACATGAGCATACCTAAACCCAGTTGACTGTTAAGAGCATGAGAGAGGGCGCCGGTGGAGTCAAGGAGACATGGGATGGGGGCAAGGTGGGGTATCTTGGAGAAGGTGCTGAGGAAGCCAGTCCTGCGACTCCAGATCTTCAAGATGCATAATAACCACCTGAGGTTTCGTCTTAGACCCACTGGATTAGAAACTTGGGGAGGGGCCCGGAATGTACATTTCTTACAAGCTCTTAAGAATATTCAGATGCAAATGGCCCAGGAAACAGGCTTCGAGAAACATGGAGGCAGGTCTGTGTAGGATAAGGAAGAGTTCATTTCTCTGGGTTTTGTTGACCCGAAGCTTTTTAACTCAGAGTCTTTCCTCTGAGGAAGAGAAGAAAGCTAAGTGCTGTGAAGAAGGGTGCAGGGGCTGGATTCTGGCAAATTTGGACTTGAGTCCTGGCTCGGCCACTTTCTAAAGCCACTTCAATGTGGTTTGGGACAAGTCACTTAGCCTCCCTGTGTCTCCATTTCCTTATCCTTGAAATGAAGGAAATAATAGTGTCTGTTTCAAGGCTGTTGTGAGGATCAAGTGAGGCATTATTCCCTTCACTTGAGGCACTTAGTACAAGAATGCTTGGTGCGTGAAAGCATTGGGTGAATGTTATTGGGTTATTGTGAAGATGAAGTGAGAAATGTCACATTTAAACACACAGACGAGGGTCTGGCCCATAGGCCGTGCCCACCAGGTGTTTGTACTTGCTTTTATTGCAAAGAAAATTGGTGTCCCACCATGGGGAAAACACTTGGTCCCTCACAGCGCGTTCTCTCTCTCTCTCTCTCTCTCTCTCTCTCTCTCTCTCTCTCTCTCTCTCTCTCTCTCACAATACCCAGTCTCGCTCATCTTCTGTTTTCACGGTGACACACAGGTTGATGTCTGTTGTAAGATTCCCTAGGTGACTTTGAGCTGTTGACATTATCTTCTCCACCAGATTAGTTCCTCTGAATGATGGACAGCCCAGCCAGGAAGCCTGGAAAATCCCCTGGCAGGTCTCTCTCCGCGCGTCCATCCTGATAGTCATCACTTTTGGTTCGGGCCATCGGCTCTTATTTGAACGGTGTCAGCAGCTTTCTTTCTAACGGCGGCGATCCCCTCTCGTCTTTCTGCCTCCCAGAAACTACAGTTCTTTGTAAAACACTGTGAACTATTGATACGTTAAACTTTAAATTGTAAACAAAGCTATGAGTCCATGCTAATTCCAGCATTCTCTCACACTACTGACACATACTAAAGTCTTCAGAAAAATGTATGTGGGAAAACACCTTAAAACAAAGAAAACATCATAGTCATTGTAATTAATCTACCTTTTTTCAAATTAGAAAAATAGGACCAATTTTAATGCAGCGGTAACTCCCCCCCCCCAAACTTGGCTTGAGCAACACCTGGGTTCCTCAAGGGGCAAGTTTGAAAACCATTGCTCTAGAAGTTCAAGTCCAATTGTTCCAGCCTCACATTCAAGACCTTTTCACTCTGTCTCCCAGACTGTCTTATCTCCTGCTATTGGACCATGCACAGCCCCTGATCCACCCGTACCTGATACCCACCTTTCCCAGAACTTCCATGTCTGGTGCCTTCATTCAGCCTGCTCCTCCTGCTTGATATGCTCTTCCCTGCCCTGCCTACCTGGGAAACTCCAGGTTCATGTATAATTTCTTTGATGTTATTTTCCAAAACCCTAGGTTGAGTCAACTCCTGCTGCCTTTGTGTTTTCCCTGGACAGGTGTTACCGCCTTAGTCTCTCATTTATGTGTGTGCCCATTTCCCCCTCCAGGCAAGAGTGGAACTCTGTTTTGTGTGTCTCCTTGACGCCAGCACCCAGTATGGGGCCTGGCATGGGGCAGGTGTCATAAATATTCCATGAGCTGAAAGTAATTGAATTTCCTCATGGCCTGGCCCTGCCTGTGGTGCTGCCTCCTTTTCCTTAGACTTGGGTCACTCCAGGGCAGGACTTGCCCTGTTCTCCCCTCTTCTCTCGAGGATTACAGAAGTTTGTGGTCTTTTTCAAGGGAAGCAGAATGTTCTCTTTTCACCTGTCCACCTGTTGTTTGTGTTCTTTCTCCTTCCATCACAGTCTCTGCCCTGCAGGCTTCCCCTGTACCGAGAGTGGAGGTGCGTGGCATCAGTCAGGTCTAGGTCTGACTCCTGGGCCCCCTGTTGACTGGCCATGTGACCTCTGGCGAGTACCTGATGCTCTCTGAGCCTTGGTTTCCACATCTAAAAAAGTGGAGTCAGTGGTACACCCCTGTCGGAGGCTGCTGTCAGAGTCCTCTGCGAACCACAGCATCCTGGGTTGTTCCTGCTGTCCCCCGGATTTCTTTCCTTGAGCTTCATTTTCTGGGTAGTACTTTCTGTCTCTTCTCCATCTCTCAGTTTCTTCCCTTTCTCCCGTTTCTTGCTTCTCTCTCACTCCCTGTGACTCTCTATCCGATGAATTCTCTGTCTCTGGTCCTTGCCTGGTGTCTGTTTGGCCACCTCCTGGCTTACAAGAGAAGAGACCAAGAGCTCTGGAGTCCTCAGCCCTGCCTCTTCCAGGCCACAGAAACCTCAGTTGTGCCAACATCAGTGCGGAGCCCGCAGGGAGCAGAGGCCGTGCACAGGAAGGCTGGATACACCTTGAACTGCTAGGCTCTGTTCAATGTCACTACCCACTAGTTAGACCCACCTGCCCAGGCCCAGGGGTCTCTGCTTCCCCAGTCTGCTCTCCATTTGGCTGATTAGGGAACTTATTATTATTGTTATTGTTATTTCAAGATATTATTATTGATTTCAGAGAGGAAGGGAGAGGGAGAGAAACATCAATGATGAGAATCATTGATCAGCTGCCTCCAGCCCGCCCCCTATTGGGGATGGAGCCCACAATCTGGGTATGTACTCTTGACTGGAATCGAACCTGGAACCCTTCAGTCTGCTCACCCACTGAGCCAAACTGGCTAGGGCTATTATTTTTATTAAGAGACATAGGAATGTTTTACTCTTCTGCTTAATGCTTCAATGGCTTCTCACTGCTCTTAGGGTTTAGCCCAAAGCCCCATAGTTTCTTGCATGACTTGCAGGCCCTGCCAGCCTCTACAGCTGCCCCTGGTCCCCTTTCCTCCCCACTCATTTCAGCCCCCTTGGCCTCTCTGCTGCCCAAACCCACCAACTTCTGCCTTGGCACAGGCTGTTTTCTCGGTCAGGAGTGTTCCTCGCCAGTGATTGCATGAGACTAGTTCCTTCTCATACTTCAGGTGTCAGCTCAGATGTCGCCACACATCACTTGCTCAGGGAATCCCTCCGATTATCTTTAGTAAAGTAGATCCCTCCACCCCATCCAATTATGTATCACAACACTCCATTCATTTCTTTTAGAGTACACATCTCAGATTGTAATTAGATATTTATTTCCATGTTTGCTATTGGTCTCTCCCTCTAAAATGTAAGCTTCGCGAGGACAAGGACAATGTCTACATTAATTATTGAACTTAATATTGATTGACTAGTAACTACATATCAGATCCCAGGCACTGGGATACATGGCAGAGTCCTCCCCCTTAGGGAGCTGATGTTCTAGGGGTGGAGACAAATAATGAATACGCCATAGAGTAGGTGCTCTGTTTAAAACTGCAATAACCTGCTTCCTCCTCACTATCAGAATTCGCTCCCATTTCTCTGGTGTATCATTGTCTCGTATACCAGGACATTTGCTGGTTTTGGCTATTTATTTTCATTGTTTTTTTTTTTCATCTACTCTAATAAAAGCGTAATATTGAAACTGACATTTCTACTGGAACGTCTAAGCCACACCCACCAGCCAATCAGAGTGGCTGTATGCAAATCAGCCAAGATGAAGGCCCGCAGCAGAACGGGGGAGGCAGGTGCAGTGTAGGCAGCAGAGAGAGTGAGACAAACGGGGCCAGGGTGTGTGGGGTGGGCGGGGCGCGATGTGATGGGTGGGTGGCAGGTGGTGTGTGTGAGGTGGGTGGTGTGTGTGAGGTGGGCAGGCGGATGGGCAGGTGGTGGGTGGTGTGTAGGGGGTGGGCAGGGCTCAATGGATGGGTGGCAGGCCGCAGGTTGGGTGGGTACAGGCCGGGCTGAGGGACCCCCGAGTGCACAATATATTGTGCACCAGGCTCCTAGTTGGAATACAAGCTCCATGAGGGTAGGGATTTTGGTCTATCTCCACATGGATTCATAGCAATTGTTGAATAAATGAATCAGTATCCAGTATTTGTTGATTTGTTCCAGATGGAAGGCAGGTCTCAACCCCAATTCAATTCAGGCCAGATGACCTTGATTCAAATGTTGGTGCTGCTGTATACTAATGCATAACCTTTGAAAAGTCCCATCTCTCTCTGAATCTCGGTGTCCTCAACTGTGTAGTCGGAATAGTAGGGGTGAAGATTAAATTAGTCCACGGGGGTTAAGCACACAGAAGGTGTCTGATCTTACAAAGTCATGGACAAGTAGTTTGTGGTCATTGTGCAAGGGCTTCTATGGGTCTATACTGCGTAGAAGCCCAAATAACACTTAATCTGTGTAGCCAGAGTGTAGGCTAGAACCAATGAGAGTCAGCGAGGGAGGTGGGCTTTGCAGAATGAAAAAGAACTTTCTAAAAGCCAGCATTGCAAGGAGAACTAGACGAAACCACTATTATTATGGCTGAAGATTTCAGCATCCCTCTGTCAGAAATGAACATTTTCAGCAGGCAGAAAATCAGAAAGGACATAGCTGAACTCCACATCGTCAGTCAACTGGATAAAGAGGACATTTATAGACAGCTCCACCCAACAACAGCAGAACATCCATTCTTCCCAGGCTTATCTGGAATATTCACCAAGATAGACCACAATTCTGGGCCATAAAACACACATCAGCAAATTCAGAAAAATAGGACTCATACAATGACTGCTCTCAGACCACAATGGAATTAAACTAGAATCAATAATAGAAAGAGATGCCCTGACCGGTTTGGCTCAGTGGATAGAGCGTCGGCCTGTGGAGTGAAGGGTCCCAGGTTTGATTCCAGTCAAGGGCATGTACCTTGGTTGCAGACACAACCCCAGTGGAGAGTGTGCAGGAGGCAGCTGATCAATATTTCTCTCACATTGATGTTTCTAACTCTGTATCCCTCTCCCTTCCTCTCTGTAAAAAAATCAATAAAATATATATATAACAAAACAATAGAAAGAGCTGTAAAATTCCCCAAATACTTGGAGGTTACACTTCTAAACAGCACATGGAGAAGAAATCTCAAGAGGAATGTAAAACTATGTTGAAATAGCCCGGCCAGCGTGGCTAACTCGGTTGTGTGTCCTCCTGTGCACTAAAAGGTTGCTGGTTCAATTCCCGGTCGAACAATCAATGTTTCTCTCTCCCTCCCTCTCTCTAAGCATGTGCTCAGGTGAGGATTAAAAAAAACAAACCCCCACTACTTTGAACTAAAAGAAAATGAAATGAAAACACAAGTTAGCAAAAAAATTTTTTTAAATATATTTTATTGATTTTTTACAGAGAGGAAGGGAGAGAGACAGAGAGTTAGAAACATTGAAGAGCTGCCTCCTGCACACTCCCCATTGGGGATGTGCCTGCAACCAAGGCACATGCCCTTGACCAGAATCGAACCCGGAACTCTTGAGTCTGCAGGCTGACGCTTTATCCACTAAGCCAAACTGGTCAGGGCCACAAGTTATCAAAATTTGTGAGATTCAGTGAAAGCAGTGCTTAGAGGGAAATTTATATCACCGAATGTATAGATGAGAAAAGAAGATCTAAAATCAACCATCTAAGCTTCCGCCTTAGGAAACTAGAAAAAAAAGAGCAAATTAAATTCAATCAGGAAGTAGAAGAAAAATAATAAAAACGAGAGCAGAAATCAGTGAAAGGGAAAGCAGGAAATCAATAGAGAAAAACCAGCCAAACCGAAAGCTGGTTCTTGGAAAAGGTGAATAACTCAGCAAGCCTCCAGGCAGGCTAACTAAGAAAAGGAGGACGCAAATTACTAAAATCGGAAATGAAAGGGGGACATCACTACAGAGCCCACGGACGTTAAGAGGATAATGAACACTATGCATCTAAAAGTTAGCAACCCAAAGACCCAACCACTCACTCAAGTAAGGTGATGAGCTTCCTGTCCTTGAAGGAATGTACCAATGCGCATTAGGAGGGGCCTAGATAGAGGGGATGAAAGCAACAGACATCAGACGGGACCCGGGGTGTCGTTGGGTCTGTCCCTGAGAGCGCTGTGTGAGAGGGAGGCGTGGGCAATGAGCGAGCTTGCTTGGCAATGTCGGTGCCAGCTCAGTGCAGCGCGGATGGTGCCTAGGCCCAGCCTCCGACCTCCAGGCGCGGGGTGCAGGAGTGGGGGAGGGGCGCGCCGGGGCAGTTGGAGATCCGATCCGGCGGCAACACGCGAGGCTACCAGCAGGGGGCGCCCCGAGACCGCAGAACCCGCGGCGGGGCCTGACGTCAGCGCCCCGCTTGCTTGGGCTCCTGCTCTGGACTCGGCGCCAGTCCCGCTCCGCGCTGTGCTGCTTCGCTCCGGCTCTAGCTCGGCTCGGGCTCGGCTCGGGCTCCGGTGGCGCCCCCCGCGCCGGGCCCGGGGCAGAAGGCGGCGCGCACCATGGCCCGCGCCCAGGCTCTGGTCCTGGCGCTCACCTTCCAGCTCTGTGCGCCCGAGACCGAGACTCCGGCAGGTAAGTGCGCGTCGGTCGCACCAAGCTTGCCCTGCAGAGTCCACGGGCCCGTGGCGTAGCTCGGAAGAAAGTGTGAGTTCTGGGTGAGCGGGCGTTAGGAGCCTGCTCCCTGTGTGTGTCTGAGTGTTGGATGTGCGACCCGTGCTTACGGTATCCTGTGCCTGCGACTGTGCTGTATCCACGAGATGTGTGTGCAAGAAAAGGTGCTGTGTGTGTTGTGTATCCACGAGTTCCTTGGGGTGAACGTTGAGCGCATTGAGGCATCGGGTATGCGCTGAGGGTGTGTGTGTCCGCCAGTGTTCAGTGTTTGTGCAGAGAGTAGGTTGTGTGTCTGTTGTGTGTGCGTCTGAGTTTGGTTGTGTGGCCGGAGTTGTATCTGCTATGTGTTGCATTTGTTTGCATTTTGTGCGCCGCGGCAGGGAGTGCTGTTTGTTGTGTGTCTGAGAATGTGTGGTGTGTCTGTGTGACGCTTGTGACCGGGGGTGCTCCGTGGGTTCTGCCAGCGAGTGGACCAGGGAAGGAGTGTGTGGTGTGTGTGCGTGTGAGATCTGGGTACGTTGTGTGAAGGCGTGGGAACGGGTCCGGAACGTGTGTGTCCGTGCGCTGAGTGCGCGATGGGTACGTGTGCCAGGGTCTGGGGTTGGGGGTGCGCTTCGCCCGGGGCTGCGTGGGTCCTAGGGAATGCCCCGTGTGCCGGGAAGGCGTGTGTGAGTGCGTGTGTCCGTGCGTGCTGGCTGCGTGGCTAAGAATGTGGGGTGCGCGCTTGGCCGCGGCTGAGTGTGTGCCCAGGCCCAGGCCACCGGGGGGCAGCGGCAGGATGTGCGAGCGTGTGAGTGTGAGTGTGTGTGTTCCCCGCGTGTATGCGCGTGTGTTTGTGTGTGTTCCCCTGCGTGTGTGCGTGCGTGTGTATATGTGTGTGTGAGTGTGGCGCGCGGGCCTGGAACAAGTTGCCGCGCGCGTTCCCACCGCCCCTCCCGGTCGGGCTGGCCCGAGGCTCGGAGGGAGGAAAGGGGCCCCGCGGCCGCAGACTCCGACATGTCGGGCCGTTTGTTGTTTCGCAAGTTCCGCGCGGCGCTGGCGGAGCCGAGGCGGCGCCGGGGCCGCGGGACGCCGGGCCGGGCGGGTGGCTGGGAGCACTGGGCGCGGGAGGTGGGCGCGAGGGCTGCGGGGAGGGGGGGGCCGGGCGGGGCTGCGACGTCCCGGCGGGAGCAGGGCCTGGCTCTCGGCCCCGGACGGCTCCCCCTCCCGTGGCTCCCGGAGGCGCCGCGGCGGGGTCTCCCGGGACACTCCCCGGGTGGACTCCGCAACTTGGTGCGGCCTCCCCGGCCGGGCCCGCCGAGTGCGAGTGCCCATGTGTCTCTGGGCCGAGCGATCGCGCCGGCTCCGGGTGTGTTCCGGAGTGTGTGTGTGTGTGTGTGTGTGTGTGTACGTGTGATCGCATATCGACGTGCATATCTGGAGCTTGTGCCTGTGGGTCCGTGTGTGCTGTGGACAGTGTGTCGACTGTGTGTGTGTGTCCCCTCCCCCCGCCCCCCGAAAACCCCCACATCCCTCCCTGAGGCCTGGGATCCCAGACCGTGTCCCCCTCCAGCGAGTGGCTCCTGACCCCTCCCCTGGGGCGCGGGTAGGCGATCCTCCCGGGGGTGGGGTGGGGTGGGGGGAGTCAGCCTCCCCCACTCCCACCGATTGGGCGCCTCCAGCCTGCTTCCCCCGGGGTGGGGCGCTGATTGACAGGGAGACGCCCGAGCCGAGCCGGGGTCAGCGCGGTGCCGGATCAACCCGTGCTGAGAGCCTCGGAGTTGGTCCCGCTGGTCCCTCCCACCTCCCCACCCCCCGGGCTTTCTCGGATCGAGTTCATGGGTCCGGCTCTCCTCTCAGGCCTTTCGAACGCAGCTCTCCGGCCCCCCTGCCGCAGGCTCAGACCTGGGAACTAGCCCTGAGGCCTGGGCGCCTGGCACAGCGTTAGCTTTGACCTCGCCTTGGAGACCTTCCTCTCTATCCCCCCACCCCTCCATGGGCCCTAGAGACTGTGTCCCCCTCCTCTGCCCTGAGATTAAACCCAAGGGGTGCCATACCTTGATTCCAAGAAGCCTCAGGTGCCCCAATTCCTGCCCACAGGGAGGATTGTCCAGAATTGAGGTTTTGGGAGTGAGACTTTCCTTGAGCAAATTACTTGCATGCTTCAGGCCTCAGTTTCCTCCTATACCTCAGGGCATCGTAATAATGGTGTATGGTACTTGGTAGATTGTAAAGTAAGGCTCTATCTGTGAATGCCAGGGAACAAAGGATGGTTTTGAGAATTGTTACAGAGTCCCAGGGGCTGTGAATGGAAGCTCGGGGGCATCGTTCAAATTCTTTTTGTGTGTGTGTGACCTTGGGCAGGTCACTTCACTTCTTAGGTTTCTGGCACCTTTATAGGTGTTACTTACTGTCAGAGTTTAGTTCAGAAGCTCTTAGTAGAAGGCGTGAGATCAGCCCTGGCCCCCAATCTATGCACAGTCTCAACCCAGGTCCCCGAATGCCTCCTGATTCCTCCCCTCCTAAGGCTGGGTGTGTGATGCCTCTCTGCCATGTAAATCTGGCAGTAATTTATTCCTCTGCGTGCTAGCTCATTTTGTCCTTTCGGTTGCTAGGGTTGTGGACAGCAGGAATGAGGGAGAGGCTGCCCAGTGGTTTCAGGTTGGGCAATAAAATCTTGTCTGGGCAGCTGGTCCTTCTCCCTGGGCCTGGGGGAGGGGATTCGGCAGGAAGCCCAGGGTGGCCAGAGTGGGGGGTGCTGAGCTCATGGGCAGCCTCCTGCCCTGCTCAGGTGTCAGGGAAAATCCAGGGTGGGCACCCTGCTTGCTCCAGGCATGAAATCCTTCCATGCCTTCTCCAGCTAAGCTGGATTTGCAGCGGTTACTTTGTGCCCCTTCCCCCCTCGGCCCCCTTCCTTCCTCCAAGCCCTCTTCCTGTATCCTGATGCGCCCTACCCTTACCCACTGTCAGGATCTCTCTCATCTGTCCCCTGTTCTCCATCCTCAGCCATCCCTCAACTGCCAAAAGCCTCCAGTCTCTTCCCTCTACCCCTCCCCCCATGGTGCCAGGGATCTCCCTACAATGAAAACTGTGTGTTTGGAACCTCCATTTGAAACCACCTGAAGGCTCGCCATTGCCTTCGGAGTTAAGTCCCTTTCTCTTGGCCTCACTGCCTGCTCTAGCCCTGCTTGCCTGTCCAGCCTCATCTCATTTTGTGTCCCTTGTTGCTCCGCCCTATGCTCCGGCCCCTTTCCCTCCCTCTCCTCGCGGGGCCGTGGTGCTTTCTAACCCCATCTCTTTACGTGGTGAACTCCTGCTCCTTCTTCAGGCCTCGGCTTAGACATCACATCGCCCGTGCAGTCTTCCTTGGTTATCCCTGTTCTAGGAAGGGGAGGCGGGGATTGATTGGATTTTTCCATACCCTTTGTAATTATTGTGATTACTGCTTATTGGTCCATTCTCTCTTTCAGACCATGTGCTCTGTGAATTTAGTTCACCTCTGAATCCTTAGTGCCAGGCACAAGGCCTCAGCTACTCGCGCTGAGTAAAATATCTATGACGTGAAAGAATGAATGAAGTCCAGTGGGTCAAGCTCTGAGCTGGAGGTGCCAGATGGGGGCGCAATGATCCCACTGAAAGGAGAGATTAAAGAACTAGGTTTCCCTTCAGGAATCTAGAAAATTCTGTTGGGGAATGATATTGTGTGTGAAAAGGCAAGGTAGAGAGTGCCATCTGGGAGTTGTGTGTTGGGGAGCTTAAGTCCCTGGGAGAGAGGAAGGGAGCAGGTCTCTGCCTGCCAGCCCCTCCTCCAAGTTTCGCACATTGCCCCCCCACCTCCCTCCAACCCCACCCCCAGCAGCTGGCCGGGCCTGTCAGTGGACAGGCCTTTGTGCCGGAGGCCTGGCAGTTGGTGAGAGGCTTTGAGTCCCAACCGTCAGTGAGACTGTCTGGGGAAGTGAGGGGAGGGCCCTGCCTCAGGTCTCAGCTTCTGTCCTGGCTCCTTGTGAGCCTGAGGGAAGGGAGGAGAGCTGCTCCCTGTGGTGACCCCTGCAGGTGGGGTGAGGCCTGCTGAGGTGTGTGCAGGTGCGGTTCTGCCCTCTGGACAGTCAGAGTGGGGAGTATGTATATGTGTGTGTATGACTGTGGTTGTGTGATTGTAGCCCAGGGCACAGGACATGTGTGCCCTGTCAGGGTATCTAGCCATCTGGTTACTGTGTGTGGCAGGCCCTGAGTGTGGAGTAGGGAGGCGACCAACTGCTTTGGTCCTGGGGGAGCCTGATGCTAGGGTATCCGGGTACTAAGGGTTAAATGCTTGGGAGTTTGGGTGCAGAGCTATTTGGGTAGGTTGTGTTTCAGTGTGTTAAGTGTGGGTCTCCCCGTGCCAGGATGTGGAGGATGAGGGTGTGCCAACATAAGGATATCCTAGCGTCTCTGTAACCGGAGGTGGGTGTATCCAGGTGTCTGGGAGTCCTCAGATTAATGGGTGTCCAAGTGTAGGAGTGTGTTTGTGTTGTGTCCAGCTGTGGGCTGTCCAGGTGCCTGGATGTCTGGGTGGGGGGTGCCAAAGTGTCTGGATATCTGAGGTTGGGGTGCCTCTGTATCCAGCAATGGGCTACGCACGCGTTGGACTATCCAGTGTTTGTGAGTCTGGCCGTGAGCTGCCCTGTGATTGGTGTGTCTGTTTGTATGTTTAGGTGTGCATGTCTCCAGGAAAGGGGTGTGCATGTGGACCAGGAACTGGGATTGTGTCAGCCCGGCTTCTGACACCCGCTTCCCTGGGTCTTGCCTCCAGACTTTCCTTTAGACCCGAGGCCAGGAGCCTCTGGAGGAGGCCCAGTTTCTCCGTGTAGTCAGCTTAGCGCTGCACATTCCAATAGAAGTTTCTTGCAGCGATGGAAATGTCTCTCCCTGTACGCTCTAACATGATGGCCACTGAGCCACGTGTGGTTATTAAAGTTCTTTCAAATTCATTGAAACAAAAGTTCAGTCCCTTAGTCTCACCAGCCAGATCTCACGTCCTCAAGGGTCGCATGTTGCTAGTGGCTATCACATTGGTCAGCGCGGGTAGAGAACATGTCTACACAGCAAGAAAGCTCTATGGACAGTGCTGGCCTAGCAGCGCGAGGCCTGCAGCATCTTCATGAGGCCTGGACACCCCAAGGGGAAGACTGGGTCTGCTGCTGCCCATTACTCAGCAGCTGATGAAGACGCTTTGGTTGAATCTGTGACGCCAGCTCCATCATTTTGTCCCTGGACTGTTGCAATAGCCCCCTCCTCGGCCTTTATTCTGCCACCAGCCTTCCAATGCTTCCATTGCCCTGAGACCTGGTGCTGCCATGCCATGGCCTCAAGGCCCTCCAGCTCCCAGGGGGCAAAACCCAGACCCTGACATGGCATTCGAGGCCCTGCATGACCAGCGCCTGCTTTCCATGACAGTTTCATGCTTAGGTCTCTCTCCTCCCGACCCCACTCCTCCCTGTCCATGCCTTGTTTTCCAGGATCACCAGACCAGTGCTGAGCCCAGGCCCTTTCACATGTCTCTACCTTTGCATATGCGGTGCCTCCTTACCCCCTTCTTCCCCTCCCCCTCCTTGGAGCCTACCTACTCATCCCCGTCTTCCTTGAGCTGTGGTATCACTTCCCCTGCCCTTCAGGCACAGCACAGTGGGTCAGTTCTCCCAGATGCTGTGGGACAGTGTTTGGCACTAGTTTTCTGTCTCCTTCCCCACTAGGCTGAGCTGGAGCTCCTGGGGGCTGGGCTGAGCCTCTGTCATCTCCCATCCCCTGGGCCTTGTACATGGCAGGTGCTATTCCATGTTTGCATTGATGTGAGCTTCTGGGTACACAGGGAAGATTCGGTGGGGGTGGCAGATGGAGCTGGAGCTCCAGAGGGCAGTCCTGGATGGGGCTGATATGCCCCCTTGGCTGGCTCTGGAGAACAGCTAGGGGAGGATGCTGGGTTGGACACCTCTGAAGAGGCTGCTGTGACAGGAGGTCTTGAGCAGATTCCCAGGGTGCAGAGCCCAGGACCTAGTGGTGAATCAGAAGGGACGAGGAGAAAGGGGGCTTGGAGAGGTCAGGGAGGTTTTGGAGTTGATTATGGAAGTGGGTGGGAGGAAGGAGTGGATGGGGAAATTGGTGTTGTTAGGGCACAGGACATATGTGATGGTCAGGATCACAGCTGGAGGTGGAGTGAAGGGACAATGGCGGGGATGGGAGATCACTAGTGATGAAGATATATGGGGGGTGGGCACAGCTGGGAATGAAGGGACAAGGAATTGGATGAACAGCTGAGGGTTGGGGGACATATAAGGGATAGAGAGAAGGGGGATGTGGAACAGCTGGGGGATAAGAGGTGACAACTGGGAGGTGTCAGAAGCTTATCTGGACAGGATAGGTGGGTCTCATCTGAGAGAGTGGGAATTGCACTGCTCAGAATGTATGTACATACGCATATGTGTGTTTACATGTGAGTACATGTGCACCCTGGTGGTTGTGTGTAAATATGTGTTTTACCTAGAGTGTGGTGGTTAAGATCATGGCCTTGGGAGCCAAATCATCTGGGTTCTAATCCTGGTTCCACCACTGCTAGCTGTTCAGCACTTGGGCAAGTTGCTTGACCTCTCTGGGCCTTTGGTGTTCTCATCTGTGAGATGGGGGTAATTAAAGGACACACTGCATGGGGTTGCTGTGAGGGTATATCCCATTTTCATACGTACAGAGTTTAGAGCAGGTCCTGGCCCGTAGTAAGCACTGTGTAAACACTAGCTCTTATTACTAGGAAGTGTGCGTTCTTGGCTTCTGATGAAGTCCAGGCCTGGGAGGGGTAAAGAGTGATCAGCCAGATTGGTTGAGTCTGGCTCGCCTCTCACTTCCACGCCGCTGTTTATACCAACTTGCCGCCCACCCTGTACCAGGGCCCAGTCCAATCGGTCTCCCTCCCTGTCTCTCTCCTGCTCTGCCCTACACTGCTCTGCCCTGGGCGGGGGCCAAGGGATGTGCTTTAATTGTCCAAAAGCTTTTTAGCAGAATCTGAATTCATTGTTCGCCTGCCAGTGCGCTGGGGCCCTCCTCAGAGATAAATGCCTGGACAATGTGCTCAGTTCTGGCTGCCCGTGCCGTGGGCAGCCGTGGTTTCATCCTGTGCCCTTGGAGAGTCACTGAGGTGGACGGTGTTGGGGGTTGGCGCACAGGGGACCCACAGAATAGACATGGCTCCTAACCTAGGAGGTAGCCAGTTCTCCCCGACAGAGCTTCAGGCCCAGAGTTTTCCAGGGCTCTGGGCTCCCTGCTCTCCAGGGCAGCACAGGGAAGCATGTGCAACCTTCCCCACACACCTTTGCAATGTGCTGCATCGTTGCCTTACGCTAGTAATTGCACTGCATCACAGCCCTGGACTGCTCAGAGTGTGTGTTCTCTGGGGTTCCTGGACCCAGCCCCTCAGGACTGACCCACTCTACACTGCGTCTCAGCCCTGTACCAGCATGGCCGTGCCAGGACCCTGCACTGCACTGGCTGGGTGTCATAGACTCCACCTTTGCATTGTCTTCTTGTGCTGCATCTCCATCCTGCCTGCAGTTGTACTGCCACTGAAGTCTTTGCAACTGTCCTCTGTGCTATGTCACTCTCTCGGGCCCCACTGTTGCATTGGGCTTGGGGACTCTCCTAGGATTTGGGCATGGCTCCTAGCAATGCACCACTGTGCTGTGCCAACAGATGGCATGCCACCACAGCACTGCATCTCTGCGTCGCGTGGCATGTCTGCCTGCTCCTGGCCTGGCCCTGCGCACTGCGCCACTGCCTTGGGATGCTGCTCCCTATGGAATTTTGTCCTTTCTTGGTCTCACCACTGAGGCGTCTGCTGGTGGTGTCTCCCAGGTTCCTGTTGGCAGCCCCAGTTGAACAGCATCTTTGCATGGACGCCGCGCCTGCATGCACCTCCGCCCCCCTTACACACTGCTCAGGGGGCCTGTATGTACACTGCAGCTGGGGGCCGCTTTGTCGGGCTTGGGGACTGCCTGGGTTTTTATGAATAGCACCCACTCGCCGCACCCAGCTCTGCAGGTGTGCACGACATAGGGTTACTGCCCCGACTCCGCTCTGCACTGTACCCGCTCACAGGTGCTCATGTGCACGCTGCTGGGTGTCAGGGCCCAGAGCCCTTGCCCTGAACTCACTGTTCCGCACGCACCTTCACCGCACGCCATGTTGGTGCATGTTTCTACTCCCGTCCTCGTGTCTAACATGTACTCTGCTCCTTGGGGCTGTGTTGAGCTTATATTCCCCGCCCAGCCGCTATGTTGACATCGCACATGTCCTTCCCTTCCCTTTCCCTCTGTGCCTACACTGGACACATCCTTTCTGTGAGAATTCAGTGAGCACCTCTGTGCCTGGCCGTGTGCTAGAGTCTGGAGGGGAAGAATTAGCAAGGCTGGAGCTTAGCACCTGGGCACTCTCCATACACCTATCACGCGGCCCTGGGCGCTGTGCCTCTGTGAAGTGCTGGGTCATGTCCACGATGGACGAGGCACCGCCACGCTGCATCCTGGTGCTGACCAGTTGGGCGGTGCCATTCCAGGTGTCTGTACTGGGCTCTGTGCACGCCGTGTGCTCTGCTCCCCTGCGTTGTGCCTCTGTATTGGGTGGAGCGGCTGCCTCGTACCCACAGCAACACCACACCGTGGTGCTATGTAGCCCTCTCCTTCTACGGGGCTGTCAGGAAGCATAGATCTTTGTGCTACGTGGCCTGTGCACAGCCCTCTGCCTCTCTACCCTGCACTGTGGTTTTACACGATACGGGGTGTCTGCATGCAGGGGTCTCTGCCTCCCTGTGGAGTCCTGCCCCGTCCTGTGCCTTTCCCTTGCACTGCCAATATGGCAGCCCTACTGTTCACCTTGGGATTTGGGACACATATTGATCAGGGAGATGGGGAGTGGGTCTGGCCTGTTTGCCTTGCTGTGGTTTGCTTCCTTCTATCCTTGGTGGAGATGAAGGATGTTGTGGCTGGCCTCTGTGTTGGCTGCTATAGGGCATGTCAAACTCGCGGCTGGCGGTCCACCTGTTTGACGTGCTTGCTGTAGGGGACCAGCTCAGCTTACTCTCCCGTTGCCCTGGGTGATCTTCCTGGTTGCAGCTATGCTCAAGCTGTTGTGACTAGAAGGTGGACATATGGGTGCCAGCCCTGCCCTTAATTAATTGCTCATCAATCGTTCAGGGCTCTGGAGGGCAGTTCCAGAGAGACCTGGCTGAGGGTTGGATATGTTTATCTGGACAAGGAGAGCAGTGAGGTAGGCTGGGTCAGGTCTTTGGCCTGGAGTCATGGTCCTTGGCCTTAGGTGGCTGGTTGGGGTTAGACTCTCAGGGATCCTAAGTCCAGCTACTGTATACCATCTACTCTACACAGGGTTTGAGGATGGGGTTGAAAGGTATACCTCAGGAAGGGAGGATGGGGGATTAGACGGGCTGGAGATGGAGTCGAGTTGGTGTGAAGAACCTGGGGTAGGGCTGGGTTGGGCAAGAATGTCCAGGGGTGAGGCCAGTGTTGGTTCTGGGGTTGGGCTGGTTACCTAGAATAGGGGTGTGCCTTCAGATGATCAAATAGACCTGTGTTGTCATGGTGGATGTATGTGGGTTCCGCAGGTCTGGGTTGGGGCTGTGCCCGCGGTTGGGTGTGACACAGCCCTTACATTTATAATCTTTTGGGAAAAGTTTTGTTTCTCCTGGGGCCACCCGTGGGAACTGGATGCTCTGTTGACAAACTGAAGGGGACACAGATCTCATTGCACACAAACTCTGTTTACCGAGGGTCATCAGGAAACATGGGTGGTGGGGGCAGCCACAGCTGGCACAGAGCACTGTCTCCTGTCTGGTGGGAAGGAGTCTGGTGCTAACATGCTTGTGGTCATGCTCACATGCACACACATATGCTTGCACAACTCCCCTCCACCCTGCCATGTAACACCTCCCCTGGGGCACAGGCTTATCACTGAATATGCTCATCACCTCTGCACAGCAACACACACCTGCACACCACAGCTCCACCGCACACTGCGTGGGGGCCACCCATTGAGACACCCGTGCTCACTCTCACCTCTCCCCCACAGCGTCTATCTCTGCCCTCAAGGAATTCGTGCTCATGTACATCCTCACACAAATGGAATCAGAATTCTGGAGGTGGAATCCAGGGTCACCTGGTTCCCCATTTGCATTTCATAAGTGAGGAAACGGGTTCAGAGAGGGCAAACCACATGCCCATGGTCACGGAGGATGTTAGAGGCCCAGCAGCAACTAGATCCAGGTCTCTTGCTTCCCACTTGAGTACTTATAAGTTGGTACCAGGCTGTCAGTTTCACAGCCATGTGCACACGTGCACACGCGTGCGTGCGTGTACACACACACACACACACACACACAGGAAGTGGAGTGGTGGAGACCCCCACACCAGGCTTAAACTGGGGAGACCCCTTCCCACACTCTGGTTCCTCCTGCAGAGATTGCTTTGCCCCTTACACCACCCCATCCAGAGCCCAGCCGGATGTGGATAAACCATCCTCCTGCTTTCCCAAATTGTGGCTGACGGTTGCTTAGGCAACCGCCTGCCAGATTGGGGAGATTAGCTGAGGAATGTAGCTGGGCCAGTTTGAATTGATGCTGGGGGAGCGCCTGGTGGTCCTGCATTGATTAAGCCCACCCTCTCTGGGAGGTCCTGGCAGAGATGGGTGCCCAAGGAGGGGCCTGGTTTTCTCCCTGCCCCAGTCCAGTTGAGCTGGTGTCCCTAAGGCTTGGACTAGACTGGAGCAAGGGAGTGTGTGTGTGTGTGTATACATGTTAGTGTGGGGCTGCATGTGTGAACCTTTGAGTGCGGGGCTGTGTGTGTGTGAACATTTGTGTGTGTGTGTGTGAACATTTGAGTGTGGGGCTGTGTGTGTGTGTGAACATTTGAGTGTGGGGCTGTGTGTGTGTGTGTGAACATT